>QQSR01000085.1:0-75267 GCA_003664465.1 Trichophyton mentagrophytes | reverse complement strand
CCTAGAAAAACATTGTTAACCGGGCGGCTTAAAGAGTATCTGGGGTATTAAAAAGTGTGAAAAAAACCCCGCAAGGCCACAATGAAAGAAGAAAGTAAGGAGAGAAGGAATAAAAAAAAAAAAAAAAAAAAGAAAAAAAAAAAAAAAACACAAAACAAAACAAAACAAAACAATTGGAACCAAAAAGAAGGGAAAAGAAGGACAAGGAACAGGAGGAAGAGGGAAAAAGGTTGCTACCTAAAGGAGGACAGAAGTTAACTATAAAGGGAGGGAAAAGCTGTAGCTTATCTGGCTGCCCTGTGTTCCCTCCCCCCCCCTTTCCTCCAGCCTCCCCCAACTTAACTCAACTCAGTGACAAAGTAATGCACAGAAAATCTGGGCAAAACAAGCCTGTTCATGCAGGTGGGCTGAGGTGACGTCATCTTCTGTGCTGCACCTCCTCTTAACTCTCTAGGAGATATATCAGATAGTTGTGTCAAAGCGCCAGTATCTAGCCCAGAGCTGCTATAAACTGATCCTCTTGGCACATTTGCTGCACGGGATAGACTACAGAAAGACAGGAGATGTACGGAGTACCTGTTAGAGATGTGCATGCTAGTACCAGTAGAGTAAAAGAAAAAGAGGATGGCTGGACACCAAGAGTGCACACTCTAGCCAGGCCTTCTCTTATGCACTATGACGCTATCACCTAGCCTTAGCGCCCTTTTCTCACGTGGCAGTGGGTTTTATTGTGGAGGTTAGCGTAAAATGTTAAATTTAACCTCCCGTTGCTTGGCTATCTTTAATTATTCAAGTTGGAAGATGGAAGAGGGTGGGAGCATGTTTGGGAGTAGGAGCTGTGTCTTGTACCATGTCTTCTGGTTTACTTGCTTTGTTGTGGTTTGTTTACATACCTGGTGGGGAAGAGGGAGACACAAACAAGCTGGGATCGAGTAATTGAGTCGGTAGGAGCAGGGAAAAAATGTACATTTCAAGGGGGCAGCATGCAATAGGGGAGGAAGCAGGTGTAAAGCTACAGTAAAGCGAGTAGAAAAGAGCTGGTTAAACGAGTCCCTTGTAGCTTATATGGGGATATCCCCAGGCGGATTGGCGGCTAGCACTCCTGGTGCACCGTGCAGCTCGGGGACGGGTCAGGAAAGGCCTCGAGATGCCTCTGACCAGCCTCGAAGACATGGGTAGCTGGCAGGCAGAAACACTCTTGTCACTGCCCGGATGGCCCAGGACAAACAGGACAGCGCAGTGGCTGGCAGGAGGACGTCGTGAAGCTGCTGAGGCTGCTGAAGCTGCTTGCTGGAAGAGGCAGGGCCCTTGCCTGATTGGACAGAGGGCCCCTCGTTCGAAACCTCGCTTGCGCGGTTGCTCGGTAACCCGCCCGCGGCCGCACTATAAAAGGGCCCTCCTCGCCCCCTCCTCCCCTCCTCCCTCTTTTTTTTCTTTTCTTTCTTTCTCCTCCTTCTTCTCCTCCTTCTTCTCCTTCTTCTCCTTGACCACCATCACCACATCAAGGCTCGTCCAGCTCGCTACGACGTCTCTCGTTCTCGTCTCTCGTTCTCGTCTCTCATCTCAATATCACTCTCATCTCTTTCCATCTCTCCCAAGTCTTCATTGACTCTCCATCTGCAATCAACATGATTGTCTCTACCAAGCTTATTCTGGCCGTCCTGGCATTTGACGCTGCCATTGCAGCTGCAGGTATGTCGTATCTCCTTCGTCTTTCTTCTTCTTCTTCTTCTTCTTCTTCACATATACACCCTCCTTGCATTGCTTGACACGTATTGCTTCTTCCTTGATGGGCATCTGCCTTATGGAAGACGTGATATCGTAGCATTGCAGAGTCAGCATCAGGCTATCCTTTCCCATCGCGTCGTTTTTTTCGTGACTTGTTGAAGACCCAGCTCCTAACTTGTCATGTAATAGCTCGTGCTTATGAGCCTGCCAATGTCAACCACGGCAACATCTTTGGACGTGATCGTAAGTATATATGTTGACTCCCCATGTTTGCAAAAGAAAAAAAAAAAGAAAAAAAAAAGAAAAAAGGAAAAGAAAAGGAAAAAGAAACGCGTCCAAAAGGCCATGCCATGCTGACGGGTATCATAGGCGAAGTGACTGTCACTGTCACTGTGACTGAGTGCAACCCGACTCCTAGCCCTGCTCCTTCTGGCCCTGCTTCTTCTGGCCCTGCTCCCTCGGGCCCTGCTTCTTCTGGCCCTGCTTCTTCTGGTCCTGCTCCTTCGGCTCCTGGCACCACCAATGTCAGCGTCTCCGTTCCCGATGTGACTTCTGCCGTTCCAACTGGGCATCCTGAAGCTCCTACCTCGTCCTCCGTTGAACTCACTACCACTGGAGCTTCCACTGAAGCCCCCCCTCCATCGATGTCCACTCCAGTTAATGAGACAAAGACTTCGGTCTCTTCTCACGAGACACCTCATCCTACCCGCGCTTCTCCTTCCGAGACTGTCGTTACTCCAACTCCCTCTGCCATGGCTTCTCGTCATGTTGGCTTCAACGCAGTCTTGGCTGGCGTTGTCGGCGCTGCCGTCTTTGCAGCCTTGTAACTCAGCTCAGATGATTCAGATGATACGGACAAGCATCCCTCTGTGTTCTCACTCAACTGGTTTCCCTTTTTCAACTGAGCACACTCATATCAATTTTCAACTGATGCACTGTTCCCAAAGCATGTACCACCTTGAGTGGCTTACATCTCTATCTGACTGTTTTCAAATTTCTCTGACTTTTTCTTTTTCATTTGTGATTATTATGATCCTTCGGGGGGGCGATTGACGAAAGGGATATGGTTTTATGTTAGGCTTGCACAGGCAATTTTCACGGCGCATCGGATCGGATCAAGGGCGGCCTTCCATTACCGGTTTATCAAAAGGATCTTTAGTTAGCATAAAATTAGGAGAGTCTGGTCTAGCCATTCGCTCGTCTGACAATAATTCCAAGGACTATTTCTCTTCCATCTTCTTCTGCTTTTTCCTACTGAGAAGTTGCTGCTCCTTAGGGTGATGGATATGGGTATAGATGACATGTAGCCTTCGTTGGTATTAATATTATGAGCTATTGGAACGGTAAACAAACCCTCGGCTGGGGCCGCACTAGTAGCGGAGGTATCAAGTAAACAAACACACAAAACACGTCAACAAATGCTGGCAACTTACCTCCCACAGAAGTACAAATGAAACAAAATCACGATCTAAACAAACACAACGATGAATATGTAGCCGGACCAGATCGCTCTGATTAATATACGTAATGCATAGTTGTCCAAACTCTTCCCATAAACATAACAAAAACAAACTCATTGGCTGGGTATTGAAAAAAAAGGGGGTATAATCACGTGAGTAGAGGATGGGGTTGGTGATGATTATGATGGACATCCATTATCTGGAGTTTCGCTTGTTTCTCTCTCTCTCTATCTTTTTTTCCGGTAGCAATATTCGTATTTTCTCTGTATCTTACTGCTGCGCAGAGTCCTTCAAAGATTCAGCGCATATCCGGCACCCGTCACCAATTTTATCCCGTAAAAGTCTGGCATTGGTGACCTTGAGGCCGACGGTACGAGAAAGGGCTGGAGATTGGATAGAGGAAGGCTGATAGTGAAGCCTCGGTGAAGCTGGGCCATGCTCTTGTGGAGTTTCCAGCTCTTCGGGCGTTGACGGGCCATGAAGGTGGGAGACGTGGTATATATGGCCACATGCAAAGACTACGATAGTCTCCGTTTCTAATAAATCATTAATGCCGGTTAGAATAACAAAAGGAATGCATGCAATTGACATGTCCCAAGGGAAAGGATAAGCTCACCTTGCTCAACAAATGGCTTTTTACAACCCGCACACCGCCCTGGAGTAACATCCTTCGATGTCCTGGTCCGTTTCTCGTCGATGGTCTCGCCGTTTGTATCCGGGTGTGCATCCTTATCTTGGCCATCGGCATCTTCAACGGCGCTATCTTCGTCATGGCAAACGTCAAATTTCATTCCCTGTCGTTGGCCTTTCCGCAATGCATCCATTCGAATAGCAACTTCACCAGCCAGAACTTTCGCAACCCCCAGGCTTATACTGGCTTGGATATCATGGTCGCGAATCATCCTTGTAAGGCCTTCTCTCAAGCCCTCGATCTCCAGTCCGCTGGGGATTCTCTTCACAAGCTTTATAGGATCAATGGCCGTGCTTGCTTCTGTGAGTAGCGCGCGGATATATTCCGGCTTATCCATCGAGTACGACAACAAATCGTCCCAAAGATCTGGATCATCCTGAGATTTGGCAAAGGAGATAGCATGAGATATGTCGTTCAAGCTCGAAAGGATCAGCTGAAGTGCCCGTTTCGTTTGTCCAGTTTTAGACAGGAGATAAATAAGTTCTGGTGTGAAGTTTCGACGTTCACAGATAGAACATGCTGTGTCGTACGAGTATGATGTGCTTGACTGCAAGAATTCCATGAGTAAGGGACGGTCATAGTTCGCAAACAGCTCGACGACTGTATCCGAAAATCCGTCGATCATTATTCTTCCTTCATCCGCGACTAGTTTCCCAGCTTCTGCTTCGGTTCTGTGGTGTCCGCGAGCCCTGATAGCAGGCCTGCCTCCTTCTTTGGACACGAAATCTCCTCTCCAGAGTGCACGGAGGTAGAAGTAAAGGAAAAGTCCCAGATCCGCCTCTTGTAGTTGCGTAACTACTGTTTCGGGACGGACTATACCATTCGCAGCCTCGCGCACAAGTAGCTTGATAGGTTCTGAAGTAGCCTCTTCTAGTTCCGGGGTAGAGGCAGTCTTTATCCGGTTTTTTGGCACCCGGAGTAAGATAAAACCAGGAACGTCCTCGGAAACAGAATCAAGTAGATGATACTCTCGAATCAGACTCATAACAGCGTCGTCATCTTGGAGTTTTATATAGCATCGCAAAGCTTCGCGATAGTGTCCACCAACCAGGAATAGCTTAGCAAGGCAGCTCAAGAGATTCCTCCAATCTTCAGTCCCTTCATCTGTCAAGAGAAGTTGATCTTGTATAGCAGCAGTAACGCTATCCGTCTCAAACAAATTAGCGGGCCAGAGCTCTACAAGCTCATTGAATCTGACTCGGTCACGGGAAACATAGTGGCCAAGGATAACCTCATATACGAATGATGGTAATGGAGGCTCAATGTCGATAGGCACATGGGGTGTAATTTCATCAAATTTCCCGTTTCGCGCAAAAACACAGATCCAGTGATCCCATGCCGCAGTAGTACGAAGGACTTTGGTGCAGACGTTCCCAGCCTTTTCCCACTCCCCGTTGCCAACTACCTGCTTCAGCCACAACTCGCCGATGCGACGCTTTTCTTGTTCAAGCTTAGTGTTACCGGAGTGGCTAGTTGTCTGAATAGAAGAGTTATCGAGTAACGATAACCCCGGCTGACCTGGAGCACTTGGAGTTGGGGTCCCCGGCGGACTTTCTTCGCCTTCACCAGAAGCTACATTGAAAGCATCTGGATTTTGTTCAAGCAGTTCCCAGGCTTCCTCATACCGCTCGCGAGAATCAAGCCAAGCTAGCCGATCCTCAAACCCCCTTTTAACCGCAAGGATGCAGTCGTAGGGGCTATGGACGAAGACCCTGACCCCTGATGTTGCAGCAATTTCAATCTCTTTGTTGTATTTTCCGCCATGAAGTAGACCTGAAGAATCAACCGTACCAGTTACCTGGAAACCAGACCCCTTGTCAGCACTGCTACCCATACTGCGAGAGCTGGTTCCTGAGCTAAATAAACGTTTGGGATAAAGCGTAGCATCGATAAGGCCGGCGGTTATTGATTCTAGGGCTCCCCGGTGAGTATTTGAAGCAATGCGACTCAACGGAAGGGTATCTAGGTGGTAATCGGATGCAGAAAGATTTTCATAATTTCGGACAGAGAGTATGTCACCACTCAGCTCTTCCTCTGTATCAATGTCAATTAGCCGCAGCTCTGGTTGGAGACCATTCTGCCTTCGTCGAATTCCACGAGCAGGGCCAGCCTGCTTTGAAGGGGTTCCAGGATCGTCATCGTCGGGGATGATATAAGACAAAACAAGTAATAAATTTTGGGTATATAGCGAAACACCAGATATGATACAATCCGTCCGTAGTCTGTAATAATGTTAGAAACTAGCGAAATCAACTGAGAGCAGAGATGAACCAACTTAGTCGTGATTTCAGCCGAAGCTATCCTCCTTTTCCCAACGCCCGCCGATTGATCACCACGAGACACCTTTATGATCCATATTGTGCCTCCCCAACCAACAAGAAGTTTCTCAGGGCTATGATTCCCTAATCGCTGTGATCGAGTTGAGGCATCATCCACTTGCACAACAGATGCGTTTTCGCGCTCTAATGAATCCTCGTCAATCCATACGACTCGCGGCTTCCACACTCCAGCCATTTCATCCCACATTTGGGATCGAGGTCTATCTGTATGACCAAACCGCTCCCATGCATGTTCGGCCTCCGTTTGTTCAAGGTGTAGATGTGAGCGCATAATTTTTATGCCCTCTTCGTTCACCCAAGCAACATATTTTCCAGACCTCGACCACTTAATGCAGCTTATAGCTCCTTCACCATTATGCAAGACCCTGTCTTTCCCATTATTTCCTCCAAGACCCAGGGATCCAAACCAGCCAGTGGGACTTGCGCCTCCCAGTGTAGCGTTTGAGCTTGCACCAACACGGCCTCCAACGGTAAGGACCAGGTTTCCTGATTTACCTCCCGAGACATAAGTCCTGTCACTTTTATACTCAGGTGACAACGCAACTGCGCTAACCGGCCTCCCAAAATTCCGGAGTGTCACATCTTTGGGATCAACTAAAGACGCCACGCAAACATTTCCATCCATAGAAGATGTCGCAATATATATCGAGTTTGATGGGGTTGGTGGTATTGTGACTGGCTGTGGTTTAGAGCCATTCGGGCTCTCGGATATGGACGCGCCTGATCCACCACTTTGGATTATAGGAGCAAAATCCGCCTTTGTAGGCGCAGGCGGGGGAAATGGGGAGACTGAGATGGAGTCGATGCTCGCAGAATGAGCGTGGTATACTCGAAGGCGTTGGAAGAAGGGGACGGAGTAAACATGCTACAATTCGTTAGTCGGAGCAAGGAGTCGGTTGAAATATAGGCTTGCATACAATGTTCCCATTATGGGTTCCAACAATCTACAACACTCTTGGTTAAAACCAGTTCTTCAAGTCTAGACCATTGTATAAACATAGAGCATACCATCTTATTTCCGGCAGTCATGAACGTGCTCGTAGCATCTTTATTGCGGTACAGTGGGCCAAGGACTGGTGTAATCGGGGCGTATTTGAGGCGTGGCTCCTCGTCTTCAACGTCATCCTCATCATCCTCCCCATCGTCATCTTCCTCCTCCTCCTCCTCTTCGCCCTCTTCGCTCACGACTTCATCCTTCGGGGTGTCTTTGTCTCCTGCGTCAGCGGTGGTCGTGCCCGGCTGTATCTTCTGTTTGCCGCTCTTTGCTTCACTGGGGCCCGCGGCCTCCATCCCGCCGGGTTTCTATCTTATCTAACAAGTGCGCCAGCGCGAACAGAAGCTGGCATCGCATATAAAAACAAGAGAATCGCTGAAATCCGCGGTTTCTGGGTGTAAGGCAAATGGTCGAAGAGCAACCTGGAAGCTCCCGAAGCGGCAGCGGAAGCTTAACCGCCGGGTTATTAGTAACGCCGACATCCCGGCGCGTTTTTCGGGGCCGTCACCGAATTTGAAGCTCCAGATGGGACCTTGCAAGATAAAGACGGATATCAATATCCATGCCAGGCCGTGTATACCGACACACGTTACAGGAACAGTGAAGCACCGAGGTTGGCATGCATCTTATGCCGCGATTGATGGGCTAATTACCCGTGCTTAGAATTACTCTCCTGGCAGTTATGCTCCTTCGTCGAATTTTATCTGCACCCAGAGAATGTGCATTACTCAGGGCTTCCGTTCGCCGAAATATATATACAGCACCTTTAAGGAGTGCTCTTAATAGCTCCCTGGGTCGCAATGCCTTCCACTCATCGAATAGGAAGCTTGAACAAGAGACAACAACACCCGATGCCGGGAAACCCGCAATCCAACAAGGAAAATTAGAGCCGTCTCGAGGAAAGCGAACATCACGTTCCCCTGCTGGGAAAACATCCCTACGACGTGCAGCAGTGGAGGCACAGATATCCAAAGATGTCAGGCGACTGCCAGTATCTCCGGATATACCCTCACCAGAACCAAAGGTTAGCACTTACATTGGTCACATTCAAGTATATTGCCTAGTAGCTAATCCCTCTGATCTACTCGGATGAAGGTCGTCACTGCATATGCCGTAGCCGAACGGTTTGATATTGCCAAAGTTATGGAGATACTCCTAGCCAAAGGATACGAGCCTGACCCCCTTGAAACCGGGCTTTACCCCCAAGTGGTCCATATTCAAGTTCCGCTTGATTCCATCCGACGAACCACTAGTTTAGCATCGTCAGATCTGTCTTCAGATGAGGTTGGAGATGTATTTGTCTTTCCGTCAGGAACAGTTGTTTCATGGTCGCTTCCCGAGACATTTGCATCATATCTAGCAACCACTGTGCTACTACCAGCAGCTGAGAACCCGCACATCGAACGGATGGAGACGGAAGATCTCGATTACATCGAAGATCCTCAGCGAGATAATAGTTATATGAAGGGTGACGTTATCATTCTCGGGACTAACCCTGTTCCTGAAGAGCAGAAAACACAAGATATTCGACATCCAAATCGAACTACGGTCGACACAGTACTGACAAAGATTGCCTTCTCCTCAGGCCTTGCCCGAAGTACTAAGCTTGCCGTATTAGAAAGTTTACTACTGAACTACTTTGATTCCACGCGAAATATACCTACGCAACTCTCCAAGGGATCTCGATTACCTTATACACGTAGCTTTATACTGCGAAAAACTGGCCAGCTACTCAGCCTCAGGGCGCAATTGAATCTGTATTCAGAATTAACAGACTCTCTGCCGGACATCTTTTGGGATAGCCGACACGAGCTTGGTTTAGAAGGGAACTATGACCAAGTTGGAAAGGCTTTGGATGTTGGAATCCGCATCAAAGTGTTAAACGAGAAAATGGATTACGCGCAAGAGATTGCAAGTGTCCTACGTGAACGCCTGAGTGAAACTCATGGACTCCGATTGGAATGGACAATCATCCTCTTGATTGCAGTCGAGGTTTGCTTTGAAGTTCTAAGACTCTGGAAAGAGAGAAAACAGGAGCTAGCTGCCATGAAAGAGAATAAAGAAAACATTGCCGACGGAAACCCCCATTCTTCCTAACACCCCCCTCCACTCCAATCCTTACTCTTCTATCCACGGTCACTTTCCTCCAGCATATCCACCCATTCCTTTTTGTACAGATACCATTTGATTTTAAGCGCATTTGCGATAGATTACATGCATATGCAAATATATGTCTTGTATACAAGCTCTTCCATCTTTATGATATCAGAGATACCCACAATTCTATTATAAAAGTTCAGAGGCAAGGGAAGCACGGAAAACCTGGATGTGATTCGAACGGTAAACAAAAGAAAGGCTAATGGCTCGACTATTATCATACAACTTAAAAACACATTAACACATCCCAAAACGTCATTCGAAATTGAGACCAGCTAAAAATCTGACATGGAAATCGTCACTCAAACGCAAGGAAAGAAGAAAAGGATATCTATAAACCTCAGTAAAGAAAATCAATCGTGCCACACATACGCCATTTCGCCGTCGTCCCTTCGAATATCAAACTGATGGAAAAAATAAACTGCCAAAATTAGGGACAAAAACTAGAGTTGATCGCGGAGAAATCTTGATGTTTGGTGTTATTTCAGCTCCGTCGTGAATGAATCAAAAAAGGCGTCGGTGCTCGGTGACAAAGATAGGGGGAAATAGTCACTGTCTAGGTTCGGAGCTTCGCTGTTCAAGTGATTCAGGAATATTTCGTCGTCATACTGCGATGAGCCAGATTCTGATATTCCTGTTGTTGACTGAGGCCCCAGGGGAGGGAGTTGGTCGGGGTCAAAGGCCGATGTGCTTGCATGGCTTGAGAAAACATCATCAAATTCAGTACCATTTGAGTCCTCAGTAAGAGTGGGTCCTGGGTTCGTTGGCCAGATGGTTCGGCATGGTGACCCTATCAGGTCCCTTTTCGTTTCGCGTTTGACAGGTGTGGGCGATCCACAGTCGAAAGATGGTGGCTCAATGATCTCCTCTGGAATGTCCGCAAGATATCGTTTTGAGGGAGATAAACACAGCGGCGTTTCATCCGGTTCCTGGGAAGTGGAATAATAGCTGCGGGCGGGTGAGCCGATATTTCCAGTACTATAGCTAGGGGAGGCAGGGGGCGTAAATGTGAAAACATCAGGGGGCAAGGAAATCGACTCCATGTCCAGAAATAGCATATCCTTAACGGGACTATGCTCTCTAGTGCTTGGAGCCTCCAAATTTTCGCTTTCCGGCGACGGAGCAGATGAACTCGATGAATGTTCCTGAACTGATGGGCTAGATGCCTTCTTTTTCTCCCGTTGCCTTGCCCGGGTTGCTTTCTCGCGTCTCTCTCCATGTTTAGGTCTTTCTTTCCTTGGTCTACCACGTCGCTCTGCTCGCCTCACAGCACCAACAAATGCACCGCTGCACATTCCACGCTGCTTATGCCTAGTTAAAGCATCATGTCGTGCAAAGCTATTCCCACAGTCACAAGGGTATGGTTTGACGCCGGTGTGGATTTTTGCATGTCTTTTCAGATCATGGCCTCGAACAAAACTCTTGTTGCAATGATTGCACTTGAACTGCCTGTCACCAAGATGTGTTTGAACATGGGATTTTATGTTTTCTTTCCGCCCGAATCTCTTCATGCATCCGTCGAAGGTACATATCCACTTATTGTCTATCGGATCGGGACCTTCAATATACCCACATATATCCTCAAGCGTAATTCCAGTTTCCTCTAGGGAGGCATCGATGCTGGCGTCAAGCTTAAGATCAGCAATCGTAACCACACGAGGTGCCAATGCTGCCTTGATGGGAGAAGTAGTTCCACTTGAGGTGGCCGGTCTTGACCTTGTTGGCAAGGCGGCGGCAGTCGAGGCCGGAGCAATTGGAACTTTCTTTGCTTTCTGGTCAGGGAGCTCTACTGCAGTCTCCTTTGGCTGCTCCGGCTGTGATGAGAAAGACGTCATAGTTGGTGATGGTAAACCCCCCAACGTGAAAGGGTCAGAGTTATCCAAGGAATCAAAAGTAAGATCCGAAAAGATATCATCGTCTGTTGTGGGTATTTTTGATTCGAGAGGTTCAGGCAGGTGGAACTCTGGGGGGCCTTGAAATCCCTTGGAATTCTGTTTCGGGTTGTAGCCATTCTCAGAGCCTTGAAATGACTTTGCTCTTTGCATTGACTCTCCATTTCGAGGGAGTAGGGGCGGAGGAACTCTTTTCGTGGGAGATGAGTGAGCAGTTCTGCAATTTCGTGGAAAGGCGGTCGACGGCTTCCAACATGGGGTTGTTGCTGGTGTTAATAATGAAGAGTCCACTAAATCATGATAATGTTAGTGGCGCATGGTGCAAACATGGAGTGAGCAACCTACTATTCTCAATTGGCTGAAGTGGTGTCATTGGGCGTTGAACTCCTGAGTTAAGATGGTGGTTATAATCTCCTATATCCAACCATCGAGACCAATCGTGCATCTCATGCCCATACATCGATGCATTTTGCTGGTGTCGTGCCACACCCTGGTCAAGACTCAGGCCTCTTCGGTGACAGCCCCGTCCACCAGCTGGCGCAGGCGCAATTGGTCTCGGAGCGAAATGTCTTCTGGAAGCCAGAGAAGCTATGTCCTTCGAGCCCTCTGGCGCTTGCGGGAATGAAAAGTTTTGCAACATTGCGTTCACCGGTGTCTTCTGATAAACCAAGTCAAAAAGCTCAATATTTGCAGGGGTAAAGAGACAGTTACCGAGACAGAATCAAATATCAAGTGAGGGTCATTGCCTCTGAGGGCGTCTCTGGCTTGTATTCAACAATGAAACGGAAAGTGCCGAAAGCGTTAAATGGTTGCAATGATGTTTGCAAGCTTTAGATGAAAGAGTCTCGCACAGAGCTAGCTAGAGCTGGCGGCTAACTACTCTCTAGTTGTGCAATGAAAGACAAGTGATAAATAGCAGATAAACAACAGATAGAAAGGGCGTGAGATAGCTTGTATGCTTTAAAAAAGTAATATGTGCATAGTCTACCCAGAGAAATGGACGATGACATCCTGAAGGGCCCAAGAGCTCCTTTTGATACAAGCTGAAGATGTTCGAGGTCGTAAATAAGCGCGTCGGCCAGGCAACGCCCGATCTGGCCTAGCGCCGAAACCTAATCTCGATATTAGGTAATTGCATCACATGATTCAGATCTTAGGTAGTCACATGATCCACACTCGCGAAAACTAATTTTCGGCTTTTTAAAGATTTTTGGTGGGAGAAAAAGAAGAGCTTCTCTTTCCTCTCCCTCTCGTCCACCACCAATTTGCATATTGAAAGGTTGAGGAAGACAATTTGTCTAGGTACGTTAAGAGTCGCTATTAATCCCCTATGCTCCATCCTTGTATCTACGACCAATACGCAGGAGCGCCTGCACATTGAACCATGGACTAATTGGAACACTTTTCGCGACAACTAGGCCTTTCGTCAAGATGCAAATTTTCGTCAAGACCCTTACGGGTAAGACTATCACCCTTGAGGTGGAGTCTTCCGACACTATCGACAATGTCAAGACCAAGATCCAGGGTAAGATATACCCTACAGAATACCGGCGTGGGATTGGGAAAAATGCGAGCAATGTGCTGATGTTGTGCGAATAGACAAGGAGGGAATTCCCCCAGACCAGCAGCGTCTGATCTTCGCAGGAAAACAGCTCGAGGACGGGCGTACTCTTTCTGACTACAACATTCAGAAGGAGTCCACCCTTCACCTCGTGCTCCGTCTCCGTGGTGGTGGTAAGAAGCGCAAGAAGAAGACCTACACCACCCCAAAGAAGATCAAGCACAAGCGCAAGAAGACCAAGCTCGCTGTGCTCAAGTACTACAAGGTTGACGGCGACGGCAAGATCGAGCGTCTCAGACGCGAGTGCCCTACCCCCGAGGTTAGTTTTATGCTACATACCCTCCAGATATGCATGGGTGTGTTCAGTGGCTGACTGTATGTTTCTAGTGCGGTGCCGGTATCTTCATGGCTGCTATGCACAACCGTCAATACTGTGGCAAGTGCCATCTCACCTACGTCTTCGATGAGTCCAAGTAAATTCACACTTGGCCGATTGACGAGTGAGCCTCGAAATGATGCGATTGGATGAGCTATGTTGAAAGTTACTGTTTTATCTATGAAGACATGGGAGGATTTGCCTTCCAAGGTTGATTATACAGTTCAGTAGCTGAGCTAGATTCATGAACGTCAATGAAAGGAAATGAACTTGGTCAAAAAGTATAAAAAACATTCATTCCTGGAATGTCTAAACGAGTGACACGCACTGTATACACGCGAGTATCAAACATATATAACTGTACATCATAAAAAATAAATCATGATAAATCATCAAGAGGGGTATGAACGGGGTCTAAAGGCAAACGTCAAACTGCCAGGGAGTATAGCACAGTACAGCATATAGCCAAATGTGACATAGAGCCCAACAGAAGGATTCCTAGACACCAAGTCTCGTCATAGTGTTTAAAAAATGATAAATAGTGAAGAAAATTGGAGAAGAACGGCAATGGAAACAAACAGGTACAATTTGCCTGTAGTGGGTGTTAAAAGACCTCAGGGGAAGCCTTTCTTCAAGTTCTCGTATTGACTCTCGGGATATTCGATGGAGTTCTGGGACTTCTCCAAACCCTTCTGGCCATTGGCAGTGACACCCTCGACGAAGGTAGCAATCAAGCTTCCGCCAGCCTTGGTGGCATTCTTACCACCTCTGTCACCGCTGGCTTCCCACCACATTCCACCTCCTAGACCGTTGTCGATAACCCACTTGGTCTTATCCTGGACCATGGGGATGGTGTCGTAGGAAATCATGGTGCGACTGGCCTGGTCGTAGCTGTAAGAAGCACCGCATTCGTCATCTTTCTTCTCCTGGGCTCCGTCCTTGGGTAGAACCTTGTAGTCCCAGATACCGTTCTCCCAGCTTCCCTGGCCAACTCCCTGGAATGGCTTGCCGGGGCCATCGGTGTTGGTGAAAGCACGTCCGTACAAGGGCATTCCAAGAACGATTTGGCTCTTGGGAACGCTGCCGTTATTGGTGTAGTAGTCGACTGCAGCAGTGGTTGAGAATGGGGTGCTGGCGGGGTTTGACTTGGATGGTCTCAAGTTAGCCTGGTGTCCGGCGTTCTTATCCCAGGCACCGGCGAAGTCGTAGGCCATGAGGTTGAAAAAGTCGAGCTGAGCGCTCATTTCCTTGAGCTTAAGCTTCTCATAGTTGACGGGGCCTAGAAAACAAGGTTAACAAATGACATCTGGTATATATGTACATAGATAGACATACCGCATGGAACGGCAGCAGTGAGAAGGAACTTGCGGTTCTTTTGGGCAGCGTTAAGAGTCTATCGGTGTGTTTATTAGCTGTATAGTTCCGTAGCAGTAATAGTGTGCTTGGGGGAATAAATACCTCTCTGCAAGCCTTCAGGAGCAAGACTAGGTTATTGGCCTCAGTCTCATCTATCGCGAGTCAGTAACGCCCATCCAAATTAAAAGTGCAATAAGCTCGTACCCTTGGGATACTCCCAGTCAACATCAAGACCTATAATAGCAAAGTCAGCCACGATGCATCCAAAGGGTTTCCTAAGAACAACAAACCGTCAAATCCTAAGTCAAGAAGAATCTTGGTAGCGGATTCAGCAAACTTCTTCCTTCCGGCATCGGTGCTAGCAGCCTTAGGGAAGTTGGCGGAATATGTCCATCCACCGATGGAAAGAAGAACCTTAAGGTTACGGTTCTGCTTCTTCAAGAGGAACAGCTGTTTGGCACATCCGTAGACGTTGTTTCCTGGTTCGCTCCATGAGTCTCCGGGGTAGTGCTTCTCTATATCGGCATAGGTGTCGGAAAGATAGCTATTGTAATTGTTAATATGGTACCTAGGGTATATGGCAAAGAGTATGACATAGTTATGAAACTAGATAGGACATACACTTCTCCAGTCTCTGGACGGACGTTGGCGAATGCATAAAGAATATGCGTCAACTTGTCGATTGGGAGATCGGCTGGGTTGTATGCTCGTCCATAGATACCCTGATAACCAACCAGAACGGTTAGCAAACAGGCTTGCAATATTTCATATCCAAACAGGAGGATAAGTATCGGCGCATACCCAGTTAACGAAGTAGACCACGGAGCGATATCCCACAATGTTTCCCATGATGGCGGTAGTGTAAAGATATAGTAAAAGTGAATGATACTTTCAAGCTTCAAGAACAAGATAAACTGCAAATATTGAAATTGTGGTTTGAACGTAAGTAGAAACCAGGCTAGTGGGAGGTACGATGCTATATATAAGAGAAAGGGAGTGAGAAAAAAAGGAAGGAAGAATCCAAACAGTTCAAAATATGCCACGGGGGGGTATAAATAGACGGACAGGCAGATAGACGGATAGCACCTTCAGCGGCACACCCGTTTTCCAGTTTTGTTTTTCTCATCCAGTTTTCTTTCCTTTTTCTTCTTTCTGGTTCCGGCCCAGGTACCATGATACTGATCATCATACCAATGACGAGCACCCATGGCAGGTCACGGCGACTGAAAGCTCGTCTGCATATTGATCACGACCAGTGTCAAGGCTAGGCTTGGGAGATGGGGGAGGCGGAAGGTGTAGGTGTAGGCAGGCAGATTGCATGCACCCGCACATCCGTATCTCCGGTGTTTAACTAACGGGTGACGAGGCTCGCGCATTCTTTCCCGCGAGGAAGCTATTTTGCTTTTTCCTTTTACTTCACCTTCCTCTGATTCTCTCCCCTTTCTTTGGGTCTGTGTCTTTCAGTTATATGTATTGCCATTGTTTCGCATTTCCAGTACACGGCGTTGGCTTTGCTTTTGCGGCAAAGCATTTATGGTATGTAAGTCCATACGTACAAATGCATGTATGCACACAGCCTGGGTTGCACAATAACCGGACACCTTTTTTTTTGCTTTCCCCAGCCACGCCGGTCTGGCAGGTCGTGCAAATGATCACGCCCCATGATATCACAGATAAGTAATATAGCCAGTCTTCCCAAGCCCGAATCGCTTCATAGAAGACGACTAAAGGGCTGCATTGCCCTGTAAGGCTGGCCCAGTGAGGGAAAAGAAAAATAAGACGAGTCTCGTGGAGGCAGGTTCGGTTGGTAGGTGCAAAAGCTGGTGCAGCGTGGGTGGTGAAATCCAGGGAAAAGGAACAGGTGGCTTATGCACTAGGATCCGATAACCAGCGAATCCGCTGCTTTTGTAGCTCTCGCTATAAGCAAGGGCAAAGATAGTCCGCGGGGGATCTGCTTTTGCCCAGAGCCTACGCGGGCTAACCACAGCTCAGAACGCGAACAGAGCTCAAGTTCGACAATCCCAAGCCCGTCAACTCTAGCTTACTCTGGTAAAAGGAAAGGGAGAAGGGGAAACCCGCCTCTTTCCCCGCCCTCGCCCTCGCTTGGAGTGTGATTAGAGGTTTGGATTGGACGCCTCCCAGGGTTGCATCTCACAAAGCCACGAGGTTCTATAATTAAGACGGATGGGAATGAACCCCCATCCTGCGAGGATTTCATCCTCCTCTGGCTGACTCGGTGGAGGGGTGGGAGGGAAGAGGGTATTCTGCAGTGCAGTGGTTCTACCGTCACCGTCACCGTCACTAATCGCTTGTTAAACAGCTATCACCGACAGGACTGCCAGCATCATCCGCCCTCCCCTATGCAGGCGAGCTCTCGGGCAGTCTACCATGAGACCGCGGCCGTACTGACGCTGACAACCACCCCATCGACCAGCCTGACATGTACTCACAGCACACAAAGTCCAGCCAGGGACCACGCGCGCGTTGGACAGACGGGGAGCAAGAGAGTCACACAGAGCCTGCGCTCGCTCCTCCTACCCTCGGGTGAACGAGCAGGATAAAATAAGCCTGGCAGAGGACCGCATCTGATAGATCGTAAAAAAAAGCAAAGACGGCGCTTTGCATGGAACGAGCAAGCCCCCAGCCAACCAGCAGCTGCGGTGGTGGTGAGGGAGCGTCGATGAGGTTTGGGGATCGAAGATCTTCCTTGGAAGTTTTGAAAGCGCGCGTTTGTTATTGGCAGGAAACGAAGTGATTATATAAGCAACTCCAGTTGAAGGTTACATTTCGAAGATCACACGAGCTGGCTGGGTGAAGAAGACGGCGATGGGCAGGACGGATAGTAATGGGAAAGATGGATGGTTACAAGAGCAAGAGACGAGGCATGGAGGAGAAGCGGTTGATTCATTAGAATGCTTCTATATGTACATCCTTCCGGGGGGGTGCGAAGGTGAGGGTGAAGATAAGACTTCATAACATGCAGGGATCTAGTTTTATGAAACTAGTTCGTATATTTCAGAGCTGAGAGAGGGGGAAAAGAGAATAAGAAATAATGGGTAATTAGAATGATCCTATACATGACAGACATATCATCTTGCGTCTCGTCTCATCTAAACCTGGTCCTTGTCCATTCTGTTCATCTCTTCTTCCTTCGCGTTGAGACCACGGAAGATGAAGAAGAAGAGGATACCGGTGGAGAAGGAAACGCAGGCCAGAGACACAAACATCCACTTGATAGCAGGATCGTAGGCGACGGGGACAAGGGCCTCGCCGATAGCGGAGCCAAAGGCGTTGGTGAGCAAGTACATGGACTGGACGAAGGACTTCATGGAGACTGGGGCCTTGGTGTAGGCGTATTCGAGACCGGAGACGGAGGCGAAAATCTCGGAGATACCGATGAGCATGTAAGCGGGGGTCTGGATGGCGATGTGGACGTGGTTGCCCATAGCCACACCATCGACCTTACCCTCTGGACAGGCGAGAGGGTGCTCGTAGCATGGTCCGGCGCTGTAGATGAGATGCTGGACGATGGCAGCGTAGGCCATGGCGAGAGAGGCAACGATGAAGCCGACGGAGATACGGGAGATGGGTGGGAAGGGGATGTGAAGTTTCTGCATGATCGGGTAGACGATGCGGTCGAGGATGGGGATGAAGACGAGAATGGCAATGGGGTCGAAGTTCTGCATGAGATCGTTGGGGATGCCGTGGCCCTCCATCTGGGCGGCCTGGGAGACGAAGTTACCGGAGAACTGGTTGTATACGACCCAGTAGATTGGGTAGAAGCAGAAGACCTTGCAGGCAACGAGGGCACGCTTGAGTTCGTCGACGAACTGGTCGTCCCAGGCGACGGTGCGGCGGTTGCCGTGCTCGGCCTGGTAGGAAGGCTTGGGGGCGTCCATGTTGCGGCTGGTGACCATGATCCAGAGAGCGCTGAAGGCATTGGTGATGATGGAGCCGGTTGGAGGGCGGACGACGTAGGCCTTGCGACCGAGGATGAGGGTGACAGTTCCAACCACGAAGACACAGAGGCAGAGCAAGTAGGCGGACCAGAAGCCGATGTACAGCTCCATGTAAGGGGTGGCCAGCAGGGAGAGAGAACCGATGTTGATACAGGCGTAGAAGATCATGTAGATTCTCTGGATGGTGATGGCCGGGTCGATGATGACACGCTCGCCGGTGGACAAGGTAGAGATGGCGGGCACACGGCGCTTGTACTGGTCAGCGATCAGGGGAGCGACGTTGGACTTGATACCACCGGTACCGATACCGATGATGATAATGGAGGCAACGAATCCACCGAGACCAGCTCCGTGGGCGAGAGAGCTGTGGACAGAGGTAGCCACGAGGATGACGAGACCGGCCATGTAGACGAAGCAGAAGTACAGAATGGCCTTGTACTTTCCGAGGTACTGGTCGGCAACAATGGCACCGAAGATAGGAGTAACTGACTAACTGTTAGATTATTATTTTTTTTCCCATCCAATGTTGCTATGCAACTAACGAGGACCTACCATAGCACCAGAATTGGAAGAAGGTGGTCAATCCAGTGGCACCCTGATGGCCGAGGCCTACTCCCGTTAGCATATATTCAAAAACAGACAATATATAGAAGTAGTAGTAGTATAAAAAAGGGTAGAATAAACGTACCAAGAGCACCTACACCCTCACTTCCGTCGAATGGACGCTGGATGTAATTCTGGAACAGGCCGTTCATGCCGTAGTATGTGAAGCGTTCACACAGCTCGACGACGGCGACCAGCCAGGCAGACAGGGGCAGGCTCTCGCCGATATGTCTGAGGTTGAACTTTTCGCTCTCTGTGGGCTCCTCGCCATCGGGGGTCTCGAAGCCCTCGCCCTTTTCGGCATCAATATCAGAGCCGGCCTTGGTATCGAGCACAGGGTCCTGGGCGACATCCTTGACGGCCTGCTTCTCATCATGCTGCTCCGTTGCCCTAGAGATTATTAGTATGATATTGAATTGGTGTTTGATTGTAGTGTTATAATTAGGCGACTCACTGGACAGGCATAGTTTCCTTGTCGGCCATGATGGGTGGAGGGAGATGCTCGATGCTCGATGCTTGATGCTCGCCTGTCTTCCAGAGTGAGAGAGCCCCAAGCAGCGTCAAGCAAGCGATGGGACGAGAAGAAGAAGCGAGGAAGGCAGGAAAGGGGAAGAAGGGGAGGAGGAGGAGAGCGGGAGAGGAGCCCGGCGAGACGAGGACAAGCTTGATATATATAAATAACATGAAAATCGCCTTTGCCCGCTCCCCTTCGTCGCTGCCCACCCCCCATCCCCATCCTGCGCGCTGCTGTCGTCCTAGCTTCTGCTATCTACGGCCTCTTCGTCCGGCCATCAGAAAATTCCCGGGGGATCCACCATGTCAGGAAGGAAAAAAGGTGAAAAAAAAAAAAAAATGAAACCCCTGTCAAGAGAGATTTTTATAAGGTAAGATAAAAAGCAAGCGGTGGATCCGTACAGGAACAAGCATATTTAATATTACAGACGTATGGCCAGGGGGGGAGGGGGAAGGGAACTCGGCGTCGGGTAAGGAAGAGCAACCGACCAGGACAAGACGCAGAACCACAGATAACAACAGCTAGCTAGCTCTGAACCGCCAACCGGAGATGCGAGACTGAGGAAGAATGATAGTGAGAGCAGGCGTAAGTCCTCCGTAGAGTCGCAGGCCAGCTACACGAGGTAGAGTCTCAAGTCTTTCTGAGAGAACGAGTGATGCAACATGACGAAGGTCGCAACCTCGCAGGGAGAAAAGGATCAGCGATGGAGGTCTGGAGAAGAAGGCGCATGCATGGCCATGCCACACGCACACACATGTACAGACAGTACGGAGTCGTCGTGGGAGTGATGTGAGTGCTTATGCACCATCGGCTGCAGGCTGGGGTACGTCTGCTCGCCGTCTTCGACTTCTTCTTCTTCTTCTTCTTCTTCTGGCTTCTTCTCTCCTGCTTCTCTCCGTCTTCTTTTCTCCCGGAAGTTTCGTATTTCTTCGTCCTCTCGGTGGAGCCCGGCCGTGGGTAAGAAGGTTGCAGGCCAGTAATCTAACCATGTAACGCAGCTTGCCGAGGTAGACTTTTCGTCTTGTCACTTGTTATTATTATTATATTTCGTCTTCGGCCTTTTGTAAATAATGGAAGAGAGTCGAGAGTGCGAGAGGAGTCGGGCAACACAGCTCATGGCGTCGTCCGTCGGCCCTCCCGTCGCTCGTCTCACTCTAAGTATAATCACGGCGTCACTGCAGCAGCCCATGCCGGCTTATCCGCGAGCCCAGCCAGCGCACGAAGATACAGATCTCGATGTCACCCCAGGAAGAGTTTTCGCGCTAACTAACTCGTAACGAAACGAATACATCGTAATCAATCCAGTAAGAGTAAGGAAGCCATGCAAGTGTGTACTTAAGTACGGAGTCACTAAGTTAATCCAGCTGTGCGGGCGAGTGAGATGCGCCCTTTGGCGGGAGACGGACACCGTTCCCCATGGGGCAGGCAGCAAGAGGAGGGCGGCGGGCGAACAAGCAGGCGATCACTTGCTCTGCCTGTCGATATACTCTGATTCGATGTTGGTGATGTCGAAGTTGGCGTCGAAGTTGATGTTGACGTTGATGTTGACGTTGATGTTGACGTTGATGTTGAAGTTGAAGTTGACGTTGATGTTGACGTTGACTCTTCAGCCGTCGCCAAGGCGGTTGCGCTGCTTAGGCGGTGCTTGGACGGCTACAAGCACTGCGCAAAAGGCTTGGGCGAAAAGGCTTGTGTCGACGAGGCGAGGAGGAGGACTCGGATAGCAGCAGCAGCAGTCGAACAGGCGAAAAAGAAAAGACGGCTGGCCGGAGGATTTTGGACGGGCAGACAAGAGACAGCCAACAGCCAGAGACAGCCGTACGAGATCTCTCTCTCTCTCTCTCTCTCTCTCTCTCGGGCTAAACTCGCATAATAACACTGCAGGCCAGCGTATCCCAGTCGATAGCCAGCATCCTATCACTAACCTGACAGGCTGGTTGCAAGCAGGTCATCCATTTTTATTTCGACCAGCCAGGGGGGTTGGCTGTCCTTCGTCTGATGCGGAGACTGACTCTCATCTCAGACACGTTCAAGGTCATGGCCCTGTCCGTACGCCGTATTACGCTTACCGAGATGAATGATATTATACCGACTCCATACTCCGTACTGGTTTAATTATTAAATTATACGGAGGGATGAAGGGGGGAGGAGGACATGGAACAAGCTCGAGTGAGCTCGCCAGCACCACCTGCTCAACGGCCTTGTTGGGCTCTTCATCTCGTTTCTCCAGGCCTTGTCTCCATTTTACGAAGCAAACCACGGGCCTGGATGCTCCTTTGGGGCTCTCTTTTCCGCGCTGGCCTTGACTAAGTAACTTAAGTACTTACTCTGAGTTAACTGGTCGACCGAGGGAGAACATCGCCCGGGTTCCTCGCGATCAGTGCGCAGAAGGCTCTTCTTCATCTTCTTCTCTGCTGCTGCATGACTCAAAGCGGTGGGTGGATTGTTGCTGTGGATGTCGCAGGAGTTATGATGTCAAAGTGAGGCTATATCACTACTCCGTACTGTGTTGTCCAATTAACAGCGGAGTCCGTCGAGGTATCTTTATCTGTGGATAGCCCATAGCCAGCTGCTTAAAAGCCCATAACGGTGGCTGGTTCAACTATACGGGATACACCTTGACTCTCGAGTCCACTCCCAGAAGGATGTCAGTTCTGTTTGCGGAGACGTGGGCTCAACACCTGAAGGCAAGGGTACAACGAGTGAGTTACGGCATAACTAACCCAGGCAACCAGCGATGAAGCCATCCAATAAGTAACCACACACACCCCCCAGGCTGGCTCCCCCATATCTCCATATCCCATCTCCATCTCGCAGCAGGCAGTTACGGTACGCGGTAACTTATAACTGACAAAACAGTTCAAATAATAATAATAATAATAATAATAATACTTACACATGTTCCGTTCGTTATGGGTGGACGGGATGGGACCGACATTTTAGTTTCGACGAAGGCCTTCCCGCTGCCTAAGTAACTAGGTGATGACCCTTCCCCTTACATTTGACCTCGAGGCTCACTCTCCCCCCCAGCCAGTTACATGCCAGTCCAGCTGCGGAAAAGGGTGGGAGTTTTATTTTACTCTTTGATTCTCTCTCCCTCTCTCTCTTTTAGGCTTCTTTCTAGAACACGGTAAGGAACAAATGGACGAACTGGTTTGGCTGCGAGGTGAACCCACTCCTTTTACCCGGCCTCAACCGCAGCACCCCTGAACGGAAATAAAAAAAATATAAGTCGGTAGTGGATGATTGGATGGGATCAGATCATGGGGACCGGCCGGATGGGGTTGGTCGACCTCACAAGCAGGGAGCTAACCTCACAGTCCTGACTCTGCACACTAAGGCACAAAGCTAGCTGCTCGGGCATGCGGAGAGGCAGAGAGCTTTAACCCTTCCAGCTTTCTTCCATTACAAATTACGAGTACAATTTATTCACACAGCTTGCTGCTTCAGCTACTCCTGCTTGTTCTAATATCAGGATAGTTGTAAGTACGGAGTATATCCGTTGGATATGTGGACGTGTAGACAAAGTCATCCATCTCGCATCGAGTACGGAGTATACCTCCTTGCATGACGTTTTTCTCTTGACAGACTGATTGATGAACATGCATCCTCCCCCTTTCGGTCCATCGGGCCATCATCCCCCAGACATTATTATTATTCACTCGACCGCCCACCGCTCCGACTTTTACGTACAATCCAGCCATATTCCCATGAGAGTACTTTTTGCTTGTGTTGTCGACAAGCATGCAAGGACTGTACGTCATGTTTGTAAGAAACAACTTTACGATATAATTGTAACAACCATGCTCGTTTCGTTTCGTTTAATTTCTCTGCCAAGCAGACGATTTCTAATAACTTGCGCCTGGAAACGAAGATACATCGGCTTTTTGGCTTTTGAACTCGAGGCCTGGTGATTGCCATTTGATCGATCCTGATTTTGATCCTGGTGGCTTCCACGCGTCAGATGCGAAGCATCGCACTTGGTGGATCTCGACCCTTTGCCTTGCGCTCACAGCCTGATTTTCACGAGACCTCAAAGAGTGTGAAGGAATAGAGTGACAAGTTGAGTACTCCCTGAAACAGCATAGAGGGATAAGGCAGACGGTGAGCTGAGAGCGCAAACATCACTGACGATACCAGGCCAGAGCTATTCAACCACCACACCGGGACTAGTTAGATGGTAAGACCACCTACATAGCCGCAAAGGATGGAAGTTGATATGGTGTGAGTGTCAAGAGTGAATTGTGTAACTGTGATCGCTGGAAGGTATAGATCCAGGTGATAATATATCCATCTGTCTCGCTTCTAGGGGTATGGCAAAAAGTTGGTCTTTCTCCCGCTTTTACGCATGCACATCATCGATTATCCATAAGACCAAGCACAGCTGAGATAATGTGATTCATCATCGCCGACGTACCTCGTCAGCCGGCATTCCCTGGATCGATTTACGAAGTACCAGAGCGCACGGGATAACCACCAGCCTCCTCCCCCAGTTTTGGCTGCCTGAGGCCTGAACGGGGGTTCAGATCTGGTCAAGGCAGCGGCAGAGGATTCAGCCTCAGCTTGCACGACGTTTTCGCCTCCTCCACTAAAACAGCGTTCCTTGCCCTCCTGGGTGCATGATAGTCGCATAACCCTATATATATAGCATGCTATACTATATATATATATATATATACAGTCTTGGGCCGGCATTGCATAACTCTGGTTGCGGCTCACGGCTGAACCCGTTTTGCCTCACACTAAGATCAGCAGAGAAAGGGGCTGCATATACCGTTATTATCTTTTGATATGGTATTCAATGGCTACGGAGGTAGCCAACGCATTCTCCATCCGTCCAGAGTTACCGGTAGTTCATCTCAGGTAGTTCATCTCACATTGAGTTTGTGGGCATGAAGATGAAAGCCACAAATGGTCCAAAGAAGAGAGGAGGCGGGAGATGTGCGGTGGATATCAAGGAGTCCTTGATTTGATCCTTACTTATAGGGCTGTGTCTCTCTTTCTCTTTTTTTTTTTTTTTTTTTTCCTGCGAGTGGAACCGGACGTGCTTGGAGCCATCGACGATCATGGATAATGAATATCCATTAAATTGTGCGTGCGGGGAAGGAGGTGTTTGTCCGATATTTGAAGCGCCCCGTGGCAACTATAGAACAAGTATCTAGTGGAGTTGTTGAAGTTGGACATTTGCCTGAGGCCGGATCGGGAGTCTACCCGTCGGCACCGCTTGTTGCTCCCCAAGGGTGTTCAACTGTGGCTGAACCTGGAAGTCCAAGCGACCCAAACACGTCGAATAGGAAGGGTAGCCAGTCGATACGGGGGAATGAGAACCGTAGCTCGGAGTAGTTAGTTGTCCAGGACACATCCACAGATAAGACATTGATTCTGCAGGACGATCTGTTTATTAAACAAAGAGCCCACAACCTTCACAGCCACCACGAATGAGATGCAGTACCATCTCAGTGCTACCTACTACACCCCGGCGGGACTTCCGCCAGAGGTTCGCTGTCTGCTGCACCGCAGTTGACCATCCCGTTCGGCCCAAAATAATAAAATAAATATAAAAATAAAAATTTGATGCACAGCCACAGCCCAAGCAAGCACAAACAGAGATTTACAGCACGGGCCATGCAAGGTACCTTCCTTTAACCTCATGCCAAGACCATGTGGCTACCTGAAAGAGCCTCCGCGCTAGAGCCAGAAAGGGAATAACCCTAATGTTTAACCTTTTCCCGGTCCAATGAGAGCGCGCGCTAGTCCCAATATGGCTGGTGTCCCGTCTGCTCGGTTTCTCCTTTAGGCAGTTTCTGCTCTCTTTCCTGCGCTGGCGTCCCTCTTCGGCCAGCCCATTTTCGCCGGAAGCAAGCAGGTTATGCCGAGATCTTCCTGCCTTTGCTGCCACCGTCACCGTTAATTCCGCGGACTGGATCAAGAGGAGAGCGCCCTCCATATCATCTTTTGTACATCATCTCTCCTCTTGGCCCCGGACGCGCTCGTCCATGATATGCCTTGGAAACCCCTCTGGTGGCAAACGGATATCAACTAGTTATTATTGACAATCGGTTCAATGCCCAAATACCTATACGAAATAGTTTTCTTCTTGCAGCCGATCTCCTGTCAACTCATTGTGCAAGTCCTTGCACAGGAGTCTCGACAGTTAGCATTCCGATGTGCATTTGCTTCCTCGAATAGATAACTGAAGTCACACCGGTGGGTCCTCCAAGCGTTCGACGTGCAGATTAGCATGCACACAATTTCCTTCGAGGAGTGGATTGACCAATTGTATCACTACAGTGGCTTTCACTAGCTGGTTGTCCGTGTATATGGGGCCCGGAAGCTCCTAAGCGTACAGGATGTCCACGTACCTTGGCCAACCCAACCCCCATTTCATGATAAGCCCAAAAAGGAATGACGGAGACATATAGCTCGTCACATTATGTTTCTGTTGGTCATGCATTGCTGCAATGCCGCGTGCCGAGAAGATAGTCAGCTTTTGATGGCAGCTCTGCATCCAGAGACCAGTGAGTTATTCCCCCGATGGAGTCCGGTACACAACACCCTCATTATTCCAGCCACTGTGGCGAGTATCTCGCACACATTCGAAGAGAGATACACCAGAATAGAACGCCACCTTCCAGTTCTACCTTAGGTAATGTGCTGGTCTAGCATAACGCCGTCGTGTTCACGACGCAAGCCACATACCCCGACGCATTACGTGGGAACCAAGAACTTCGTGAGGAATGTGCTGAATAAAGTTTTTTTTTTTTTTTTTTTGTTTTGTTTTGTTCAAAAAAGTAGTATTTCTGTCTCTATGATTGTTTTTCTGCAGTAAAGAGTTTGAAGACCCGAAGGAGTGATATAATATGGTGTTGCTATGAAATAAGGGGGCGCCATCCTGCAGCGCGTTCGTGGGCAGTAGTCAAAGTAAATAAAACGAAACAAAAAAAAAAAGGACGTCAGAAGTCATGCGATGCCAGTTCGTAGTTCCCGTGACAAACAGAAAAATGAAAAAGGGGGTGGAAAAGCCATGCCGTCGCTAAATCCTGTATTCAAAAACAAAGAATGGAGTATCCATCCGTGCCAAAACATGCCCTCCACAATATGCCAAAGTAACAAAAGTCCAATTTTTTAGTTCCAGGGAAGGAGGGGAAAGGAAGTGCGGGTGAAGAAAAGAGAACAAGGTTACCAAAAGCAATGCAAGGGCCAGTTGGTTAGGGAGTCTTCATGTGAGAGAAACTGAAGGCCTACCCCCCTCATTCCGAAGACATGAGGCTCCTCTGAAGCAAACAGGAATCATGCCCAAAAAAAAAAAAAAAAATTAAAAGAAAAAAAGAGATGAATTGGTTGTCCAGCAACCCCCGAAAAGAACGGAACCCGGTTCCGACAGCCGTAGATGGAAAACGACAGGAGTAGATATACCAGTCGACATAGAGGGGCGGATGTCGTACGGTGGGATAATAGACATTAGTATTACTAAGAGTGCGACCGAATCCAGTTCAGTATGGTGCTCAGCGAAGGGTCTTCGTTGAGCCAGTAGCCCGCACGAACATCGGCGGAGGCAAGGGTGCTCAGGACATAACTATCCGTAATCCTCGAAAGCTCCTAGGACAAGATATTAGAGTAAAAGTCAAATATATAATAACAGATACAAGGGCGGCGGGGGAGAAGAGGGTGGATGAAAATTTTTCTCGTACAGTACGGAGGGTATCGTCTAGGCCAGCAAGGGCAGCAGTATGGCGAGTGCTGGGGCGTTGGCCCTGGAGCACCTGTGCTCGGCCCATCGCCCACCGTCTGGCTGCCGCCATGCGCTGATAGATCTTGTGTGCCTGGAATCTGCGTGCGCTGGCATCGAGAATGATCCTTATAATTATCTTAGCAAAAAGGGGACGCGGAGCTTAACACGGTATGACAGTATTACCTCTGCAGCTGGACCTTTTCAAATTCGCCGTCACCTTGCAAGTTTTGTATAGACTGGATGTCAAACTGCGATGCCAACAGCTCCTGAGCTTCGGCAACGCATTGTCTCATCAGAACGTAACCTTGAGCCACCTCTGCCATTTCTGTAGCGTCTAGCTTCAGCTGGGAGATATGGACAAGCAATGTTCGGAAGTCATTAATGAGTTCAGATACTCGTAGAGCACGTGCTTCGTTGTCTATTTCAAGGTGTAAGCAGGAATGCACTACGCCGCAACGTGGTTATTGTGAAGAAGCGCGAAATCAAAAAGGAATACATACATCCGTCAGACATCTTGGAAGGAATTGGTCCGGTTTAGGTATATATCAGGTATTAAAGTTGTGGTAGGAAACAATAGGTATGTCCTGTTGAGGCACGGCGAGTATGCTTGATCTCTGTGGCTGCTAGTTCAATGTATAGAAAGAAGAAATTAATGAGTGTTCCTCTGGTCGAAGTGGATGTTGTTGGTCTTGTTTGTCGATGGAGAGGAATAGAACATTATTATCTCCAAACGGCGGGAAGAGCCGAGTTTAAAAGCACAACAACTCACGACCAGCCATCATATTGAAGTTGACGGTATCTAAGAAAATAGATCCTCCCTTCCCCCTCCCGGCCATCCAATGGCGCTGAAGAGGGAGACATCGGACAGATCACCGAGTTAGAAGAAAAACGAGAACCCAGGTCACCACCAGAGCTCCGTACGACGAGATCATCATGGTATAGCGATTGCTAGTGAACGAATGGACAGGAGCCCAGCAAATGGGTCTTGCCGTCGGAGCTAGCAGGCATTGGCATAACGCGATGCATGTCTTGTCTTCCCTCTCCTGCTGCACTTGCTATCCTCGTCTGCTTATCCGTCGGATAGACTCTAGCGAGCCAGGTAGCGAAAAAGCCTCCAGGGCCAGCTCGCGCCTGCGTCAGCCACAGTTCGATATACGCCACAGAGACGCCCGAAGCAGGCTAGCGCGGCCGCCGCCGCCGCCAGCTGACTTTTCCTGCCATCGCCACGCTTACAAAGCCGCCTGTTGTTTTGCTTTTGCTGCATCGACAGGACCGGATGCGATGGCAGGCGGAGCGAGAGAGGTGTCGAGGATGGATATGGGCGGCCCTGCAGGGGACTCTTGATGCTCCGTATGCAGGCCCTCTGCAGCAGCTGAATAGACGTTGCTGTCCGGTCTGCGTCTACAGGCCCTGGTCACAGCCGCTTATCGTAGCACAGACCAAACGCTATCCGTGCGCGAATGGCGATAAAACAGTCCTTTCACTGGGCTTCCTTCGCAAGACTCCTTGTTGCTCAGGGGATGAATTGTCCCGAACTCCGAATGCAGCGGATAAGCATAACCTGCAGGTCAGGGAAGCACCGTCAGAAGGCGAAAAAGAGGACTTCAAGGCAGCTCTGCTTCTGTCCTTCATAGGCTCCTCAGGCTCATGCAGGTATGGAAGTCCTCACAGATCCCCGGCAGTGCGGATTGATTATCAGGTCGACTCTTGATCGCCTATACAAGATCAATTAAGGGTGCCAGCAATGCCTTGTATAGATCAGACATGATTGGAAAAGGCTCGGTTGTGATGTTGACCGGGGAGACCTGAACTAAGGGGGTTGTTCTCCCGCACAAAAGAAGAAGAAAATATACCTAAGGAGAAGTTGAGGAGGAATTGAGTTTTTCGAATTGTAAGAAGTAGAAGCCCTGCATCATCAATTGGATCAGAAGAGGGAAATGAGATATTGAACAAATTAATCCCTTTCACTGATGGCCTGTAGCCGTTCTTCAATCTCATCCTCAGTCAACGTGCGGAATGCGGTTTGTGTACCCTCATTGCCATCTGCACGGGGCCCACCAACAATGCCAACCTCTATCTCACCTTTCTTGAAATCAACGCTCAACACAGTCCCCAATGTTGTTATTGCCAGCTCCACAACTTCCTCCCAGCTTGCACCCCCATCTTCTTTGTTCTTCAGCTTCTTCTCCAGTAGGTTTGTGACTTCCTGCTGCTTAGGTCCTGAGGCGGTGGCGCGGTATCCAGCATAATACCCGGCAGGATCACACTTGAATAGCTGAGGACCATTTTCAGAATCAACTGAGATTAGAGTTGTTGCAATACCTAGTGGTCTCATGTAGGCCTAAAAACAAAGTCGGTGTTAGCTGAAATACTGTCTCGGCGGTTACGGCAGGTTTATACACCGTCCCGTATGAGAGTGTCGAAGTTTAAGCAGACAAACCCTTTGTGTGTACACCTGGTTGATGTTGGCAAGTCGCTTTGCAAGAACATCACAAGGCATTTCATATCCGAATTTGTACTCGAACTCCGCAGCCTCGCTTTGTGCTCGAGTAACTTGTGCTCTACCGTCGGCTATCGAGCCAGTTACGACACATCCAACAGATGGGGAAATCTTGAAGACATGGGATACGGAGGATGGTTCAATGAGCTTGTCCTATACAGTATGGAATCCGTCCGTAAGTTAGCAACTGCTTCAGACCATCACGGAGCTCAATTTCGTCTGGTATCATATCTTTATCGTACCGGAACTTTCTTCTGGGATATAATCACGGCGCAGTTCTTGCCTCGGATTCCAAGTGATGTGATATTTGCAGCTGTGATAGCTTTGAAGGCATACTCTAAACACACATGATAGGTTAGCACTCTCTCCGGCGCAGCGGAGTCAAAGATAGTGTCACTAACCGACTTGGTACAGCCTCCCCTGATCAGAAAATATAGTAATGTGTCTATCGTAACCCGCGCTTCCTGTAATAGTCATCGTTAGCTGGGTGGGACAACGTCAACATCACTCACTTATCGGTGAGCGCTTACCAGACATGATGCTTGAGGATGGACGAGGTCAAAGTGTGAAACAATAACAGGCCTTAATCTTTATCTATGCAAGCTGTCTAGAGAAATGGGGAGGATGAGCGATGGTGGTTGTTCCGGTAGCTAGGAAAGCTAGGTGTCTTTGGTCGTTGAACGCGTTTGCTCTGAAAGCTGCCTTGGAGTAGCAAAAGCTCAGGCTGGCCCCATCCCCCGTTTAGGCTTAGCGCCATATCCCCGGCATCAAAAAGCATCAAAAACAATTTTCGCATTTTTCTCAAAGTTCAAAGCCATTTGGCGATTCACTTCTTTTCTAGCGCTCAATCATATTCTTCTTTCTCGTTCCTTTTGTTTTACCTGGGTTCACCCTCATCTACTTTAGCACCGTCAACATAGAATCTAGCAATTGGCATTTTATACCTGTTCTATCTTAGCTCCGATACTGGTCATCGAGCACTTAGATGTACAGTTCACCCTACCTCAAATGGGGTCTACGCTGCTTTCTGCCTCCAAAAAGGCTGGAAATAAATCAAAACCTTCTAAGCGTTCATCTGGCAAACACACTGACACTGCTGATAAAAATTGTGGGAGCGATCAAGTCAAGTCAAAGAAGCGGAAGGCTGCTGCGCCTGAAGAACGGGAGGGTCAGATAGAGAATAACGAACCAGGGGAACCTCTGATACCCGAAAATGAAGGTATAAAAAGTTCAAAACCCAAGATTCGCAAATCTGTTACCTTCTCAGAGGACACGAAGCCTGACGATGATGCAGCTATGGCTGATTCCGAACTTACCGTGGATCCTGATGATGATCCCGACTCGCTTGCAAACAGAAGAGCTGCTAAGAGGCGCAAGAGAGAAGAACGCAGGAAAGATCGCAACATAAACGTACAAGCAAAACCAGAGGAGCCTAAAACCCCGTCTGACCCAATTCTATCCTACCTTGCAACCTACTACAACTCCAGGAGTGAATGGAAATTCCAAAAGAACCGAGACACAGCTATATTGAAGAATTGCTTCTCAATAGACCGGATACCGCCTAGCTACGACTCTGCGCTGAAAGCTTACCTCTCCGGCTTAAAGGGGGAGGCAGCCAAAAAGCGTATCGTCGAAGCCGCCAAGGAAGCCATATCAAATGATGACAAGAGCACAAGCGATCCGACGACGGCAGATGTTGAGACCCAAAGATCCATATACGATGATGCAGTGGATGAATTTAGGACCCGATTGGAACACCAAGATAAGAGCCAAGGAGCCGATGAGATACCCGCGGACCTAAGCTCGTCGTGGCATAAAAGGTTAAAAACAAGGAGACGAGCTGAGTTGATACTCTATCTCTTCCGTGATAGTCTTCCAAAGCCGCCTCCACCGAAGAAAGTTACGCGGAAAACCAGGACGGCTGTCGTCTCCGATTCAAGTAGTAGTAGTAGTAGCGACAGCAGCAGCGATAGTGAGAGTACCAGTGATAGTGGCAGTGACAGTGAGAGTACTAGTGATAGTGGATGCGATAGTACTAGTGATAGCAGCAGCGACAGCGAGCACACCGATAGCTGCGATATATCTGGCTCTCGTTCGGTTCAAAAAGGCGTGGCGCTAAAACGGAAGGGCCCGGAGAGTGTTGCTGCAAAAACTGAACTAATCTCTTCCGATTCCGAATCTAGTTCTGGTGAGTTACATTCCCGTTTCCCGTTTGGGTGGCCAGAATTCTCATGCTAACCAATTTCTGCAGAAGCTTCTGATACCACATCATCATCTGGGTCTGACTCAGATCCAGACTCGGATTCCGAATCGGATTGATTGATACGCGTTTGGGGCCTGGCATTATTTGACATTCGTATATCCTCAAGAACATACTTAATAGCGCTAGACTATGCCTGAAGCTATTGTTTCTTCTAGATTTAGATTCAATATTTGACGGTAACCTCATATTCTCTATTCTCTATTCTCTATTCTCCGATATCAAGTACACGCATTTTCGTTACACATTACTTTGAAGCAAAGGTACCTGTGAAAGTGATTGAGCAACACAATTAGACATCGTTAAATTCAGTTATGGGGATCGGTCATTCGAGAACGCAGGACTCATCGTCATGAAACGGCACCAGCTTTCTCCTGATCCCTGTCCGCTGTTGACTCTCCGCTAGGATTACTGGTGCCTTTCCTCTTATCCCTGGAGGGAACTCCACGTCGTCTCCTGGTAACTTGATATACATCATTAAAGTTCATCACTACTCCTAGGAAACGCATGTCGACATCAGGTTGGTATGCGAGGTCGCCGAGTAGGGTGACAAGGCGGACACGGAAGTCCGAGGACAGTTCACGTAAACGATGGCGGAGAGAGGGTAGTAGGTGGTCTTCACCCCCTAGAAGTGCATCACCACTGGGAAGAGGTGTCCCCGGTGTGTTTGGGTCCGCAGTCCACCATCTTTTCTGGTTTAGTGGCATCTCAGCAACCCCAAAAGCAGGGGAGTCTACTCTCCGAGTTGAACCAGATCTGCTTGGGCGCGTAGGCGGTTCCTGCGCATCCTTATCAGTAACGCCCCATCGGCCTTGTGCTGTGCGGAGTTCAATTTTTGCGTTTAGCTCTTGCCGGCGGGTGAATTCGGCAACGGAGAAGGAGTATAAACCGTCCACCGCGTCCTTGTAGGCAAGCATCACTTTGAGAATTTGATGAAGTTGAGAGAGAAAAGAGTCCTCTTTATTTCCAGAGGAGCGCGAAAATGAGGATGATGAAGAGCCTAGCAGACCTTTGTGGGTAATTGAGTTAAGGTATTTGGTATGGGCCTCGATAAGGTCATCCAACGTGCATCCCGGTTTGGAGATAGCAATTTGTAACTGGTCCCAGCTGGCCTCAATGACTTCGAATAGAATATAGTATTGAAGTTGACAAACAAAATGTATCATCTCAGCGATAACACAACGGGCCTTTTTCCAGTCTGCTCCAAGTTTATCGTCCACCCCCCCTAATATTCCTCTTGCACCAGTCATGCAGCGTCGCCATGTACTTCCCAGTGCAAATTCGACTCTTTTCACTCTCCAGAGGAAATTGAACACTTTGAGGTATTGTGTTGAGGCCCAGGGAGTAATGATGACATCTACTGGAGCATCAATCTTGTATTCCAGCGTGAAGCAATCCCAGCCAATTTCGCCGTGACTAAGTTCGAGCATGCGTGCATCTAGGCGCCTCAATACTTCGGGGGAATCGTGCTGGGCGTTAGAAGACCGTATAGCATGCTCAAGCTGGGCAGTCAAAGTATGACGGTACTGGGAGTTAGCAGGTCGATCAAGATTTGACGCTAGACTTTCCATAAGCAGTGCAATGAAGTCTCCCTGACCAAGCAGCAGGTATTTTTTCAGAGCTTTGAGATGATCAAACAGTTTAAACTTAGTGTCCATAAGGAAGATAAGACGAGCCATTGTGGTTTTATATGCTTCGTCAATATAAGTCTCAAGGGTGGCATTGTCGCCATACTGCAGTGTCTTTGACGATTCACGAGAGTATGCCACGACCCACGCCGAATCACCACAGCCGTACCTAATGAAATTGAGTGATTTTCCAATCAAGAACACCTTTTTTGCGAAATCCTGTGTCATGATGGTAGGAACCATGTCACTATCCAATTTATATTTCTCGTCCCAAACGCTAGTTGCCGCTCGTCGTGGGTCAATGTCCGGTCGAGTTTCTGGTTCCACGACAAAAAATTCGTTGTAGGGGTCCGATAGTTCACCATCATATATCCATTGCCGAAGCATATTGTAAAATGGCCTCGTCACATGAGTCAAAAGCCTCTCAGCATAAGCACCAACAAAAGGATCACCGTGCGAAGTTGAAAATTCGTGAATCATGGATATCAGCTGCCCTCCTCTTTTATTCTGAGCTTCCTCTACCATCAAACTCATTAACCGTAGTGCAAGAGTGGCGTCTTTCACCCATACCACGCATCTTTTTAGCGTTACTCCAGCCCCCATAACTGTTTTCTGATCGGATGAATCTTCGGAAACCGCAGTGAGAGCTCTCCTTATTTCCCCCTCTAAGCTTGCTACCAAGCCGAGGTAAGACCGCAGCTCGCTGCCTACAGCTGCTCTTAAGCTCTGCTCAATCAAACCACCCTCAGCTTGTTTCACAAAATTGGATAATCCCCGATACAATAGGCATGGCTCAGCTAGTGTGTGTAAAAGAGAAACTATAGGTGTAGGCAGAGTTCTTGGGAGTTTTAGAACGGATTGTGCCGAAAACTCAAGATTTGTTGTCGATAGTCCCTGTAGGAAGAATGGAAGATCACGAAGGATTTCTGGCTCTGATGGTTTGACCACGATAATATCTTGAATGGGAAGGTCTGGTTCCTGGCTTGGTTGCTCAGCTGGAATGAAATCATCGATGTTCCTCACGGTTGAGCCTGACGGCTTTGGGTCATCCTCAATTTTACGCTTACGCTCTGGTTGCTTGGACGGTTTCGGGTCCCTCCACTCTCGTTGAGATTGGCTCAGCTCAATTGGGGATGATTCTCTTCCAATCGCAGAGGCTGAGGAACCGGGATTAATGCTCTCTGGAGCATTTGTTCTCCTTATTCCGAATTTATCCTTCATCGACATATAATCCAACTGGCGTTCGTCAAGTAACGGGCTACGAGCTCCCTCTCGTAGCAGGTTTCCGTCCCTTGGGTCTGCATCCCCGCCGCGTGCTCCAATGCGGTAGAGTAAATATAGTATAGCCCATTTCTGGCTTAAGACTGGCTGGGTAAGAAGCCGCGAGTAGAGATTTGAGAATCGCATAGCTTTATCCGGCGTCGTGTTCACTTTCAATAATCTGCGCTTTATCAGATCAGGTGCATTGTTGATAACCTCAACAGAGACCTCAGCGCTTGATCCAGGCTGATTCTTGTTACCACTGCCATAATTCCGGATAATACGCCAAGCGTTCTCCAGGGCAAGCTGGTGTCGGAGCTCGTCTCTCTCTGCCGCTTCTGCGCGTGCGTGACCGTCGCGATACGATTCAGAACCGGTATCATCGTCTAGGATATGAGGACTGGGAGGGAGAAGTGAGTCGACTAGCTGCGACAGAGCATCTTCAATACGGCGGCTCCGGGGGTTCGCGGATCTCGGATGAGGAGCCATCGCGCAGATGCACAAGAGGCTGGCATCTGGGTAAATATGTATGCCTTGGATGTTATCCTATTCCTCTCGCGGTCTTATCAAAGTCGCGACCCAAAATGCTCCAATTACCTAATCAGGAACAAACTCCATGTTTGTACTGTTTGCACACTCGTAGTGCCAAGACGGGAAGGTCAGCCTCATCCAACTAGCCACAGCATCTTGTTAATTAAGCGATAATACCACTCTGTACTCTGTATGTAGGTTACTTTATTTTTAGCCACTTCTCTAGTTAACTATGTATCTATCGCCTGCTTTAATTCAACCAACTAGTTACTGAGTTATAGCTAGGCTGTTGTTTAGTAGTCAACCATCCCTGGCGAATAAGCCGTCCAATAGGCAAGGAAAACGCTTCCATTGAGTGGATTATCCGTGTTAACTAACTAATAAGTATGTACACTCCATTAGTTAATCAAGAGTATTCCACGCTCCAACTCCCCCATTCATTAGAACTGGGAAAGAAAAATACTATTTTTTTTCCTTTTCTTGGGTGTTTTCAAAGATACAAAAACCTGAAACGTTCCCACTCGTTACCTCGTTATCATAATTGTCGCCATAGATAATTAAGCTTTTCCCACCAAAGATATGTTGTTTTCAAATAATTATTGGCGTTCAATACCAATAATAAGGCCTCAAGCTAATATCTTCGGTGAGAGAAATCGGGAGTTTCGGAACTATTGCTGGTCGTTATCATCCGATTCCCGTCAACCAATGTAACATTGGAAAAGGGAACATAGCTCCGTACCCTGTCGATACTTAGAACCATGTGCATCTACCATCCCTACAGTGCTGGAAGGGCAGGCACTGGAATTAAAATGAAAAAGTTAGCCATGAAGTTTGATGAGGGGCTTAGGGTTCATTCACAACATACCTTCCTGCAGTCCTTGCCACATGTTCCTGGAAGGCAGACACATTGACCGTACACACACTTCTTGGGGTGCTCGCATTTCTTACAGTCATTTCCACATGTATCTTTTGGACAGACACATTGGCCGTTCTTGCATTCTTTGCCTGGGGGGCACTTCTTGCAGTCTGGTCCGCAAGTATCCTTGGGGCAGACACACTGGCCATAGATACACTGCTTAGGGTGTGGGCACTTCTTGCAGTCATTTCCACATGTATCTTTTGGACAGACACATTGGCCGTTCTTGCATTCTTTGCCTGGGGGGCACTTCTTGCAGTCTGGTCCGCAAGTATCCTTAGGGCAGACACATTGGCCATATACACACTGCTTGGGGTGTTGGCATTTCTTGCAAGCGAACCCACAGGTATCCTTAGGGCAGACACACTGGCCGTTCTTGCATTCCTTGGGACGTGGGCATCGCTTGCACTCAGCTCCGCAAGTATCCTTGGGGCACACACATTGGCCGTAAATACACAGCTTAGGGTGCTGGCATTTCTTGCAGTCGAACCCACAGGTGTCCCTAGGGCAAACACAATGTCCATTTCTGCATTCTTTTCCGGGGGGGCATTTCTTGCAATCTGGTCCACATGTATCTTTAGGACAGATACACTGTCCGTTTTTGCATTCCTTTCCGGGAGGGCATCTCTTACAGTCTGGCCCACAAGTGTCCTTTGGGCAAACACATTGACCGTAGATGCATTTTTTAGGATGCTCACACTTCTTGCAGTCATGTCCACAAGTATTCGGAGGGCAGACGCACTGACCATAGAAACAATGTTTTGGATGTTCGCATTTCTTGCAATCGTTTCCGCAAGTGTCCTTGGGGCACACACATTGGCCATTCAGGCACTGCTTAGGAGCTTTGCACTTTAATTTAAATAGTCAGTATCGGGTTGGCCGGTTGATGGATTGCAGAACGTACCTCTTTGCAGTCTGCTCCGCAAGTATCCTTGGGACACACACACTGGCCATTCTGGCACTGCTTGGGTGCCTTGCACTGTATCCCAGTAAATTAGAGATTCGTTTTGGATTAAACGTAAGCCATGCCAATACGTACCTCTTTGCAATCATTTCCACATGTACCAAGTGGACAGGAGCATTGACCGTTTTTACACTGCATCGGAGGCTTGCATTCCTTGCAGTTATCCCCACAGGTGTCCTTGGGACAGACACATTGGCCGTCCTTGCATTGTTTGGGAGATTTGCACTATATTACGGATTATTAGCATCTAACTCGACTTGTTATAGAAGAAAATGATACGTACCTCCTTACAGTCGCTTCCACAGGTGTCTTTGGGGCAGACACACTGACCATCCTTGCACTGCATAGGAGCTTTGCATTGCTTGCAGTCATTGCCACATGTCCCTACTGCGCAAGTACACTGTCCATTGATGCATTGCTTAGGGGCTTTGCATTCTTTACAGTCATTACCACAGGTGTCCTTAGGACAAACACATTGGCCATCCTTGCACTGCTTGGGTGCTTTGCACTCTTTGCAGTCATTTCCACAAGTACCAGATGGACAAGTGCATTGGCCATAAATGCATTGCTTAGGAGCTTTGCACTATAATGTTGAAATTTTGTTAGTTATACATATATGCTGGAAGGTGTATGAGTATAGGGTGCAATATCACATACCTCCTTGCAATCGTTTCCGCATGTGTTAGGTGGGCAGATGCATTGGTGGTTTTTGCAGAACATTGGAGACTTGCACTGTTGGTCAAATAAATTAGCCCCAGACCACTCATATAACAGAAAACATAATAGGGAAGGGAAGCCTATGGAGGAAAAACATACTGGTCCACAGCAACACTCAAACCCATTGTGAGCAGCCTCCGAGACACAAGCCCCGACGTTCTTATATCCACATTTAGCAAAGTTGTCCTTGCACCAGTGGGCACACTCGCTATTGTCATGGCCGGGGATGGCCAAAGACAACGCGGCTATAAGGTTCAGTTAGCTCTTGCAGGGTAGGAGTGATAGCAGGGGCCAAGGGTATGGGGTAACCTACTCAGGAGAGAGAGCAAAAAGAAGTAAAGAATCTTCGCCATCTTGAATCGCTTCCTGAGGCAAGTATCTCAGTTGCTTAGATTCAGATTGCATAAAACAAAGGGAGAATTTGAGAGAAATCCATCCCTTTTATCTTCTCCAGGATAGCTCATAGAGTCCATTTCGAACTATTAAACTTTCTTGCTCCTCATCTCAAGAAATTGAATAGTATCAACAACCTGTCAATGCCGGCTGCTCTGGAATCGGTCAAAAATGTCAAATATTAGCGAGAATTATAATTCAACCTTGCATTCCAAGTATTAACGAGGAGAGCAATCCAATCCTGCCTGTTCTAGAGCAGTGATGCTACCGTCAGCCTTGCCCAGGGAAAAAGAAGATATTGAATAAAGACGTGGTTGCGAAATTGACTGTAGAGAACTTTTCCTGCAGGCCGATTAGAATTGGAACTAGGTACGCCGCCTGTCTTGGGCAAAGCTTCTGTGGCGAAAGCCAGGTGGTTTTGTCTAGTTAACTAGCCCAAGCTTGAGTTAAAACCGGCTTAATTGAGGGAGTGAATTAGATTATATTTCCGGCGTCCTGGGCTGCTCCGGAGATTTTGCGTTTAGAGGCTGCAGGTCCAGACTGATGGGCGGTATTCTAGCCTGCTCTGGCTGCGTTCAAACTTACAGCAACGCTTATGCTCCTCCTCAGTCTGGCTGGACTCGCGAAGCGGCTGGTTCCCCTCGCTTAAGGGACTCTCTGCTGGTGGTGTGTTGTTCGACCCGGAGGTCGTAAGATGGCTTGCTTGACTAGTTACCCTCAGGCAACTTGATTTGCCCATTGCTGAGTTAGTTGGCTAATCTCAAGTCAGTCGACATCCCAATTGCAGAGGATCTATGAATAGTACCAACCCAGGAACTACTATCCAGTGGCCGTGTTGATGGCGGTTGGCTGCTGCTCCTCCTTCTTTTCCTGGTTCCGCTGGGACACCAACTTCAACTAGTCGAGTCAGCCGGGAGCTGGGGTACAGGGACATCACAATGATGGAATCACCACTACCAGAGGAGAGTGTTCAAGGGTGCAACCAAGTAGTTACCTGGCCTTGCTGCAGTTGCAGAATGGTAGTCGGCGGTCACTAAGACGTACTCGGTACAACCCACAATGCTTGTGTTACCTGAAGCAGAGTTCAAAATCTTTCTTGCCAAGTACCTTCTATATGGTAACGAAAGAGAATGAAGCTCTACCGTAGCCCTAGATACCTGCCATCGGCGAGCCTGGCGTTGATCTCGCTGGCTGAACCTGTAGCTAGGACAGGGCAGACCCCGACGCCCGCAATTGCTCAAACGAATACCACAATACAGCTCCAGAAGCATCCATCAAGGCCGAATCCATCTCAAATGCCACTTGATTGATGCGGGATGCAGGCTCCGTTTGCTTATTATTATTATTATTATTTTCTCTTTGGCTGCTGATGTTGTTCTTTTTTCCATTGATGTCGTTGGACTCTGATGTGTCTTCTGCCCTTCTTGGCGGTTCCATGCCCGCTCCTCCTCGCTAATATCGAGCCGCCATCGGATAGACCTTGGGTAGCCATGCCTCAGGAGCTGAGCCAAAGGGTACGCCGGACAGAGAGATAGAAACGCTTCATCCATGAGTCTATCTATATCACGAGATACCCTTGACCGTTTTACACCATTTATTCGCCCCTTGTGTAACCAGACCGCCTCCTCGGGTTGAAGATTTGCTGGTCAACATGGTATCCAAGGCTTCTAAAACGCATAAAATACATCATGACATTGAAGCTTTCGGTACCTCTTCCAATCGCTAGAAATGTCACTTCGCTTTGCCTCTGGGATATACTTCATCCTCATGGCAGCTGCTCAATTCAATTCAACAGAAAACTTTAGGCAACTCGAGGCAACTAGATGCATCCGCCTACCACTCTTACTCCTGCGGCTGGCCTTTTGCTCAACGCTGTTAATATCCATGCCTTTTCTCTTCCCTTGTTCTTTCTCGTTTCTTTTCCTTCCTCCGCATTTCCCCACCTCGTGTTCGATTCGATCCAGTACCTTTTCCTCTCTGGCTCTTGGCTTTAGAGCGGAATCACTGCCCAGCAATTGAACCATGGAGGTGGAGGCTCTGCCATTCATATTATACTTTTACTCTCGGGTCGAAGGCCTGACTTGGTCCTTAGGTCCATAGTTGAGAAGGGCTTTGACTTATTCTTGGCCCTGTATGTCTCACAGCAACCGCATTCCACAAGTCTAGCAATTTTCAGAGAGGTCGGCTAAATAATGCCTTGCTTCGGTTATGCCGTTTGCTATCTTTATGCACTGCTAGATCATTCAGAAAGAGGTTCACGTTCATTTTTAGCTGCTCGGGTGGCTAACTCCCATCGTCTCTCTTATCCGATCCACCATTTCCTGTGATTCCCTCTCTTCATTCTGGGAAACGAAAAGGGCTATTATCTAACTGCTATCAAGGCGATTTGGCTGTTTTTGGCTTATCTATAGTGTTTTTACTCTCCTGCCACTGTGTTTTGCCAATATCAGGGCTTTCTACCTTACATTTCCTACTCTGATATCATTTCCTATTTATTGAGCATCTAGAAGTTGATTCCGGATGAACTAATTTGATAGCGCATCGGGTACCTCTAGCCTCCCTGACATACGATGAGCCTGCATACTTGCTGTCATGGATGCATAGCATACCATATAAGGTGTCACGCCTGAAGCACAATTCATGAAGTTTATGCCAAACAATCCTTGGAAATCTCCTTAATTTTATGTGAAGTTTCATATAAGACATCAGAAAGCCACAATGTGCGTTTCTCTCCTGAACAATCAAGCCCGTGAACAGCGATTAGGTTTACAACATCAGCGCCGCAATGGTGATATTACATTTCAAGTCGGTAGCCTCCTGGGAACCGCCCACATGTCTTGATATCGTATAATTCCTACCGCCAAATGTATATACATTAAAAAGGCCGATATAAAGTCGACCTGATAGCGCAACATCCACAATAATGTATACTAGTAGACCTCGGGCTTTATTGTGTTAGAATAGGCGAATAACCGCTGTTAAATGGTAGTAGGATGTTAGAGTCCAATAAGACAACATATATCTGTCATTCATGATGATATGCTGCCATGTAACATGACATTTGAATGTGGCCTGGAGCTTCTAGATCTAGGCTATCTCGACTTCTTGGTTCGCTCAAAGTTGACTGAGCACTTTGGAGTCAATGTGCCCTTTGTCTCATAACTAGGGGTGTGGGTCATTGATCGGCAGGATCCTCTCCCGCTGTTGCAACGGCGAAGTGGCCATTCTTTTTAAGACTGTTCCTTTACCTGGAATTATAACTCTGGGGAGAAACGTTAACGGACTACAAGATAATCGACTAATTATACTGAAAATGGCCTCAATCCATTTGTTTTTGCTGGCTGTCGAAGAGTTGATGCGGAAATACGTCGGAAGAGGACAATTTGGGTCTATGGAATATTAACTATCAAGTTGCGTACTCCTCACGGCCAACCCTGACACCTAAGATCAGGCAATTAACAGTACTTCTCCTGTCATTAAATCGTGTCGCTCTCTCCTATCTACCAACTTTTAATGTTCCATTGGAATTGGTCGTAGATCGAATCCCCTTTTCAGTACACGAATCGATATATAGATTCTACATTGAGATTCAAGCAGGAAGTTGTAAGTTTCTGCCATTTTGTTGGACTTATGATGAAATTGTGTATGTAGAATTGTTGATGATATTCCCTAGACAGGAGCGAGGTACAAAAGCTGCATTGGGTACATGAATAAAGTAAAGATGGCAAGTTAATTATTTGCCACATTTTGCATTAAATACTTCTAATACAGGTAGAGACAGAGAAGCTGCAGACTATCTCACATCATATTGTTTGAAGCCTTTCTCTGGTATTAAACCACTATTCATAAATGATTCTAGGAACAACTTGTAGAACTAGGGTATAATTTGGCATATATTTGTCACATAATATATTCACCAAGTTGCGCTAAGGGGGCTGGACTGCAGGCAACAGCGAACGGGCCATACGTCGAATGAGCTGGGGATTGAGTGCCATGGTGGAACCCTGACTTATATCCCGTTACTAATAAAAGACGACGCCTTCAAGAAACGGGGGAAAAAAAAAATATAGGGAGACTCGAAACATCCGACAGAGTTTGAGATCTCATACCTCTGGGGGTATATACACATTTATGACCTAGGTGGTTTTCTCCCTAGCTGGTTTCGAAGTTCCTCTCGAAAATACTCGAAATACTTCCCGAGTCCTGGCCCTTTAAAGGTAACACCATGTCAGCTTGGGCAAGACGGAAATGTGGGAAATGTATGGCCAAGGTAAAGGTCAAATACCATCTATATTTGTCCCCCCCATATCTTCCGGCGCCTTGCCATATCTTAACTCTTGGATCGACTTGTGAATGCGCTGGACGGCTCGATGGAAAGTTGGGCTTGCCAGAAGCTGCAACGTGTCAGCAGAAACAGTCTTTTAGTAGGGGGAGCCGTTTATATAATTATTACCCTGGCAGTAAGCCACACCTAGATAAATCAAGTCAGTTAAAAAGAAACATTCAACCTTGTCTGGATGTCCGTTTGTACCTCAAAGAATCTCAGCCACATCCTGGCGGTTTGCCTTCTTCTGTATGCGCGTGTTTACTGGATCCTGTCCAGAGAGGAGCGATGGTAAACGCAGAACGTCATGTCATCCTCGCCCTTCCGCCTGTCCCCTGCTCTTGTTGTCTCCTTCGTCTCCTCGCCGCAAGAAATCAAAAAATCAGAAGTCGTTGCTTATATAACAAACAATATTATCTAATCATTAATCACGTGAACTATCTCCACTTTTATTTTTTGGGTGCGCGCTCGGGCCCAACTTTACTTTTTCCTCCTTCAACTTCGCAGGAAGAAAAAAAGAGAAATAAAGAAGACAAAGCAAAAAAAAGCGTCTTTGCTTGTCGTTTAGCGCGCGACGGCGGCCTCATTCTTCCTCTGTTTTTCCCACTTTGCGCCTGGAACCCGTTGTTTTGCTGCGTGTTCCCTTTCTCTCGTTTCACCTTGATTGTCGGCTAGCTGAACTGGGACCAATAGGGCCGCTTAAGGCTTTCCTGCGTGGGATTCAGCTGCTGTGCAAATTAGCGCCCTCGGTCCTTAGTTACATGTTCCAGGGTAGCTGTGCTCCCTCACGTCTCCTTATGTTCGACGGTCAACCGGGCATTAAGACCAGTACCTTAGATTGCACTTTCGACATCCTACCATTTGCCTCAGTACTTTTCACCTCTGACTGACAGTTCACACTGCCGCCCACCAAACTATCGAGACGCCAGAGTGAGCCAATCACTTCTTCGCTGCACCCCCTCTTTTATCCATCCTTCTTTCTGCTGTGGCTAGATAGGCAGTCGAAAATTGCCATTCACAACCCTATATAGGTGGCAGAGGGTGCTGATAAGGTGCCGAGGATGTTGGGCTGACGGAATGTCAACATAATATCGTTGGCAGGCCCTCGATTCTAGAACCTGGGCGCTTCTTCGGGTTTAAGGGGCGCAAACAGGATAGCGACGAAGGTGGAAGGAGGTGCGAAGAAGAGCACAATCTAACCGGCCTGACAGTTGAAAGCTGATAGACGGATTCATAATGGATGGACAACGTCAGCAGTATATTCCTGGAGCTCCCATGGGAACCCTTCCTCAGGGTCATATCCCCTTTCCTCCTCCTCCGCCTCGAACTCAAGCCTCCCATGGCATAACTCTACCGCCGCCGCCAGGACCTCCACCAACCTCATCATATGCGCTCCAGGGGATGCAGCAGAACTGGTCGAGACAAGGGATGAACCAACAGTATCCGCCCCCGCCCCCGATAATGCCGGTAAACCACGCTCAAAACCAGCATTTAGCAGCGTACCAACAACAACGAAAGCAAGGGTCCCTTTCTATACAGCCCACCATGAGCGCTGATGACCCGCCTCTTACGTCTGCCACTTACATCCCCGGAAGAGGGACATTTGGTCCGGGTGTAGGAATTCCGCCTCTTGTTACGCACGAGTCTCATTTTCAGTTCGGCGGCCGGGATCCTTCTTACCCTTATCAACAGCAACAAGATTTCGGGACCTTCAGACAACAATATTACAAACAACAACAGCCAAATGAAGGGGTAGCTCAACATAACCTGGCCCAAAGACCATATCAGCTATCGATACCTCAATCCGCCCAACTGGACTCGATTCATACTGGACAATCGACCATGACAACATATAACTCCAATCCCCAGGCAACATTACCTCCCTCTGATATTCAACAACATACCAACCAAACATCGAACAATGCTAACGCAACACAATCGAATGGAACCGCACCACATGGAGATGCAGAAAAATGGCCGTTGGATCGGGTGTTACTCTGGCTAGCTAACAATGCCTTTTCGCAAGACTGGCAGGAGACATTCAAAGCTTTAGATCTAAAAGGGTCTACATTTCTCGAGCTGGGCTCGAGGGGCAACCTTGGCAAAATGCATCAAGTTGTATACCCTCAATTAGCAAAGGAGTGTGTCAAAAGTGGGACCGGATGGGATCATGCCCGTGAGCGGGAAGAAGGGAAACGTATGTGTAAGCTCATTCGGCGGATTTCTAGTACCCTTGGGTCTGACACCGGTGGACACGGGCGGTATTACGAAAATGCGGCTTCACACAGCGCATCCACGGATGGCGGGATAGAAAACTCCCCCAATTTAAACCGGGAACCCATGCCAGCGGTATCGAACAATATTGCCTCCGAAAACAGCCCCGGTCCCCAATTTGCTGAAGTTGACACATCAAATACTGCACAAAGACAGTATTCAAGTCAACATATGACTGTTCCGAACGCCGACACCGTGACAAATGATGGTAGTGGACATGATGGTTCCCTTCGTCGGAAGCAGAGTCCATCGATTTCAAGCGACACGGGTATCCCACCTCCGGCATACTCTGACAGTAAATCTCATGCTAATAGCCCTGCCGCTCAATTTGCATCTCTTGCTTCTCCCACCCATCATAATAAACGAAATAGTTCTGACTCAACTATGAGCCGTGGCTTATCTTCTCAGGGTGGCAACGGTCCAAATTCCTCTATTCGGACCAGCATCGGTGCTGCACTCGGAGACTGGCGTGCTGGGCACAACTCCTCTCCCCAAGAACAGCAGAAACAAGTGAATGAGACTCCCCATACTCAAGGCAAAAGTTTATTTCACATATTTAGGAAAAAGAACAACCATGAGAGTCATCATCAGTCCTCCGACGAGATGTTTGATTCCCCAACAAGCCCGGGGGTTGGCGTCCGCAATAATCCCCCTTTTTCCACTTCTTGTCAGGTACCATCGACTGTACCAGATTACGACAAACCTCGAGGCCAATCGTGGGGTATACCACCACCTTCACCCGCCAAGAAATTTGTATTTGGAACAGTTGATGGATGGAACTTCCGCTTGATTGACGTTTCCGATGTTGATGCTGCCGATTCACTCCGGGCACTCATCTGCAATAGTGTCGGTATCAAAGATCCTGGAAGCGCTTTGATTTACCTCACTGAGCCCGGGCAGATCATGCACGAAGAACCCCTCAGTGACACTATGCTGGTTGTCAATCGTCGGGCCAGATCTGATCACCTGGGTAGTTTGAAGTTCTTTATCCAGAGCATTACCGTGCCACCATCAGCGGGATTGGGGGTCACTTTCGAACGATCTGTGAACGGTTACAGAGTCCCATTGGATATGGCTGAAGATGACAGTGCCACTCGAGTTTCTACAGCACGACGGGTCCCTCCATCTGAGAGATCCCAGAATGGCTTATCCAACACAAGTGTCTTTCCGATTCCTAACGGAGGTCAGACCTCTACCCCGAACTTATCGTCTGACCAAGAAAAGGAGGTCCTCATACAACGTGCGCACGAACAGCATCTCCGCGATGCCGAACGTAAACAGAAGGCTTACCTTGAATCCCGGAAGGATAGAATACAACGAACAGAAATTACTACTGGAAATACTGCTGTTAGCATCAAGGGCGACCGTGTTATCGATTTCAACGCTCCCCGAACTTCTCCATATGAGGATAAAAGACAAGATACTTTGATTCCGTTGCGCAAGCCACCGCTCGCCCCATCGGAGTCGAATACCCTCACTAAAGTCAACTCCCTTAGCAAGAAACCTGAGGATCTCCGGCTGAGGAATTCAAAGGAGTTCCAGCCAGATTTCCACAGGCAAGCTTCCTCAGATGTTAAATCTAACTCTCCCGGGATTAGCTTTGGCCTAGGGGCTGCTTTGGCGAGTGTTGGAAAGATGTCAGGAGTAATTGGCACACCCATGGGATCATCTACCGTTCCCAGCCATCTTGCTGACAGTGCAGTGAGACCAGAATCTCGCCTCTCTGAGTCTGGTGCCATATCACCAGGTACAGCTGCATTTTCCGAGAAAGATGGACTTTCAAATGTGTCAGTTCGTAGTCAAAATGTCGAAAGAGATAATGATAACGCTGTTCGAAATCCAGCCAGCGAATGGACTAGCCAACCGGATGAGCATCCTGCTGCAGCATCAGATTCTACGCTGCCATCGAAACCAACACTACAAACGCGAAAGTCTTATGGTCCTGATTTTGATTTCCAGGAATCCACCGTTCCGTTTGCCAAATCTCCCTTACCACAGGAGGATTCAGATGAAGATTCTGATTCTGGCCTTTTCGCTAAACCTATAGCCCGACCGGCCCCTCCCCAGGCCAAGAGGAAACCGGTTGCAAGCAGCTCTAAAATTGAGGAACTGAAACCGACTTTGAAGGTTAATACTGAGCCTAGGTCTGTCAAGGGTCGTTCTGTGGCATTCAAATCACCAACCACGGCAGGAGTCTCTGGGGGCAATTTCCCAGCAAGTTCCATGTTCGATGGCACTGAAAATCAGAATTCCGCTGATGCTGACACAAGCAACCCATCTACGGATGATCGCGATTACGACAGACGACGTGAATCATTCGTCAGGGATGATATTTGGGCAAGCAGACCCCCCGTGGAAGGGATGATTGATCATCTAGACGACTTTTTCCCAGGTGTTGACCTAGATGAACCTTACCTGGATGGAAATGCCCAGTCTCCACCCTTATCACCTTCTGGGCCATCCTCTCGGGATGAAGCAGAACCGGAAGCAACAGATATCAGTGCCGCTACAACACAAGCTACTGGTATGACGACGGGATATCCAACCATGACTGACCTTCCAGATGTTCTAGGGTCAGCAGAATCAACACTTAAAGCAAAGAGAATACCAAGTACCGTGGCGCACCGGAACTTGTCACGCTCAGGAGGACTGAACAGAATGAAATCCATTCGTGAAGTAGCAAAAGGAGCCCATCAAGTGAACCGACACCAGAGTATACAAAACAAGGGTGCAGCTGCCTCTGGGATCCTTCGAAGGAAGAGTACCAAAATGTTTGGTGCTAAAATAATGCAAATTAGCCCAAAGCCAGGGACACGATTAAGTGATTTGGACCCCATACCACAACAGGCCTCTGCAATGATACAACAAGGGAAATTTCCACAGCGTCAACCTACTTTCCGTATCATCAGGGGTCAACTGATCGGAAAAGGAACATATGGAAGGGTTTACCTGGGTATCAATGCTAATACTGGTGAAATTTTAGCTGTGAAACAGGTAGAGGTGAACCAAAAAGCAGCCAATTATGACAAAGACCGCGTTAAAGAACTGGTTGCTGCCATGGACCAAGAGATTGACACTATGCAGCATTTGGAACACCCTAATATCGTTCAATACCTCGGATGCGAGCGAGGGGACCTTTCGATATCGATTTACCTTGAATATATTCCCGGAGGTAGTATTGGGAGTTGTCTTCGAAAACATGGGAAATTCGAAGAGAGTGTTGTGAAATCCTTGAACCGCCAAGTGCTAAGTGGTCTTGCTTATCTGCATGACCAGGGAATTCTTCATCGAGACCTAAAAGCTGATAACATCTTGCTTGATCTCGACGGTGCATGCAAAATTTCTGATTTCGGTATCTCGAAGAAGAGTGATAACATATACGGTAACGATGTTACCAATTCCATGCAAGGTTCGGTCTTCTGGATGGCACCTGAAGTAGTTCAATCACAAGGTCAAGGGTATAGCGCCAAAGTTGACATCTGGTCACTTGGTTGTGTGGTCCTGGAGATGTTCGCGGGTCGACGTCCATGGAGCAAAGAAGAAGCTATTGGAGCAATTTTCAAGCTGGGGAGCTTAAACCAAGCACCTCCTATTCCTGAGGACGTTGCACTTGCTATTGAACCCGCCGCTCTTGCATTCATGTATGACTGTTTCACGATGTGAGTTACTCTCTTGTTATTAAGCGCGAATGATATTGTCCCACGTTATACTGACACCTTTTAGCGATACTTTTGACCGTCCAACTGCCGAAACTTTATTGTCACAGCACCCGTTCTGCACTGTTGATCCAAACTTTAATTTCCTTGACACCGAGTTACACGCCAAGATCCGGCATGTCCTTTAAGGGGCCTTTAATACCTTGGGATCGGCCGTTTTCTCAAAATTCAAGGTCTTACTGGTACAGGCTCCCGTTTTCTCAGTCTACAAGTTAAGGGTCTGCTCCGCTATTATATACCCAAATTTTCATTTCATTTCATTTCATTGCTTTAACTCCATTTGTAACTCTTCATTTGGCAGTTCATTTGAACGTTTATTCTGGAGGTGCCTTTAGAATTTCTCTTATGATTGCTATATATCTGTTATGGAGCCAGCTGGTATGAGCGTGTGAAGCATAGGCATTTCTAGGATTTTATCTCTGCCCCTATAAATGAGGCCATCGCGTTAGCACCTACTCTCTTCATACGCATGATTTATGTATATATTGCGAATTTCAAATGCGCCGCGTTCGAGAAACGGAATCTACTGGCAATTATCGCAATAATAAGGTTCAAATATCCCTGAGATAATTCGCACCTGACTTGAGCCTCATTTTTGTTTAGTCAGCAGTCGTGTGGGAAATTCTTAAGCAGACAACGCGGCTTCAACGACAGACAAGTTGGTCAAATATACAGAACTCACCGAAATATGGCTTCATTATCTTTCACGTTATTGCCCGAGGCGCTTATGCAGCTCCGTGATGTCTTGATTTGTCTATCTAAATTCAATGAAACTGTCTCAATCGAAGCAGAGCCTGATTTCGTAAGCCTCTACCGCGTTACAACTGTTCCCCAATAGCTGTAGATCTCTTAAGAAAGTTGAGATCTATGTTTGCCATCCCAGTGAAGAGGTTATTAACTACTTATATGCGGATCCTACTTTCTAGCTACGCCTTTCTACATTGAACGTTACCAAATCTGGTTACGCATCATATAGATTGGAGGCACCGTCCTTCTTTTCACAATACTCATATAGTGCACCATTGAATAAGGACAAAAATGGAAAGGATAAGATTTCTTGTCAAATATATATCAAAGTACATCTTCCCTATTAGGTATAGATATTATCACATCCAGGCTGACGAGGATTGTTTTAAAGGCACTGTTATCCGTGTTCAAGGGACGGGCTGGCGATTTCAAGGACAAAGATACTGCAATTGAAAGGTGTGAGGCCCAGTTATTTGACAGCCCAGAGGAGACAGAATGTCGTTTTGTGGTACAGATGATTTGCAAGCATGGTGAGTGGGTCAACCAACTTTACGTGGAATATTCCAACGTTGATACGTTCTTATCAGGCGTTTTGAGGACGTACAAACTCACCTATGAGCCAGCTGATGTTCAGCATGCACTTTTCGGTAGATCAGATTCCCAAAATCAGTGGAGTGTTGATTCTAGATTTTTGCGTGAAATACTTGAACATTTTGGCCGTGGTGCAGAGCATCTAGATGTGTATTGTGAAGATGGCCGGGCAGTGTTCACTAGCTATACAGAGAAGATTATAGCCGGGACAGGTATGCTGGTGCCAAATTCCATATATTCATATATTCCCTTCCAGCTAATGGTACATAGAAATACTGAAACAGCCAGTTCATACGTCTGTGGCAATTGAGACACGAGATTTTGCCCATTTTAGCGTTGAAGAAGGACTACATGTTGCTATGAACATAAGAGATTTTAGGGCCATTATACTTCATGCAGATACACTCAAGGTTCCCATCACCGCTTGGTACACACAGCCGTGTCGGCCTCTACAATTTTCCTATGGTATACCTGGGATGACTTGTGAAATCACACTGATGACGCGTGGGGAAGGCGCTGATGAGACGGAGTCTGTTCCATCGCAGGGTAATGGGATGCGGGAGGTTCCAGCACGACCTGCGCAACAGGTTGTAGTGAATGCTGGGGGAAACGGAGTTGCCAGGGAACAGCAGCAGCCGACGCAGGTACATGCGCAGGTACAACCCGAACCAATACTGCTACCAGCCTCTCAAGGGCAAGGTACGAAGCATATCACATCCCTTGCACCTGTCGCGCCGATAGATCATGAGAGCTTGTTCGTTGCAGCAGATGATGATCGCCAGTGGGACGAGCCTCACTGCGAGGAGGAAGAGAGGGAGGATATGCTTCGATGGGACTCAAACCTGGACCAGGTAAAGACCTTTCTCGTACCCATGGGTTACTTTATATTGATGAAATCGTTGGTATAGGAGGCCTTGCGGCAGAATATCGGAGGCACTATCCAAGACACTGTATCCAAGATGGAAGCGAGTTCTGGCAAAGACAATATTGACGCTAACCAGATAGAAGACAACGCAATGGGAATTCCACCGACTCAGCGGATATCTCAGGTAAGACCAGATGACATTCTTTTATTTTTTTTTTCCCATTACAGTGCTTACTGGAATAGATACGTGGTCTATTTGATTGACCTGCTGTTTGGGAACCATACTATCTAATTTCAGGTTCAGATAGCAAAACCCAGCTTGTAGCGCACCCAGCTCCAACAGCCTCGATGCTGCTGTTATCTATCGGCAGTTGGACTTCATTCCAATGTCCAGCAACGTTACCTTGCTCATCAGTTTCCGGGCCACAATTGCCGTGCTCACCCCATCCAAATGCAATCAGAGTCCTATGATCTATTGCGCCAACAACGTGCTCGCTTCCAACGGCAAGGTAATCTAGAGCGGGCATCGTGGCAGTCGGCAACTGGCCTCTATCATTGCGACCCCAAGCCAGCACCGTGCCATCATGGAGATGTACATAGACGCCATGCCAACTAGTGGTTAGTGACTTGTATGGAGCTACCATGGAAGGAGCAGCAGATGATAGGGCCCATTTATCTGGCCCAAGTATGTAAATTGACTCTGATGAAGCGCCAGAGTAAGATAAGGATGCCGAAGAGGTGGTTGTCAGTACGGTGAACTCCCTACCACAGCTGATCCCTCGAATATAGCCAGGCAGATTACCACCCACCATTATCTTTTGTGGCGACCAGACGACCTTCTGACTAACCTTGTCGGCTCCCAGCTGACCCTTTCTCGCTGCTCCCCAGCCGTATATTGTGCCATCGTCTAATAGAACTACGGTGTGGGCCATACCGCTGGCAATGGAGACGACATATCTACCAACTGGTGGAAAATTCGGTATCTTCGTTGGCAATGTCCGCTCCGTGACGTCTGGCCCCAGACCAAGTTCACCCTTTGACCCGTGTCCGGCGACAAATATAGAGTCTTTGTTGACATCTACAAAAAAGGAAGCGGACCATGTTGCAGAGATATTGGAGAAGGCGGAAGTCTCGCAATGGGCAAGCGCAACATCGGCAAGCGGCTCGGCGATAATGACACGCTGAAATTTGAGGAGATTATGGGTTGAAGCGTGCGTGGCACACTCGCCATGCAGGTTGGAGCCAGCAGCATACACTCTGCCACCGGCCAGTCGAATCAAGGTGTGGTTCCCGCCAGCGATGAGCTGCATGAGACTGGGACTGAGGCTATCTCTATCTCCCGAGGCAGGCAAAGGGCGCTCGTCCCCCACGAAAAGACACCTCGCTGGCGTATTGACATCTTCCATGTGCCCGATCGCCAGCTGGCCTGCGCCGTTCGAGCCAAAAGCGTAGAGGTGCATCATCGGGAGCCCCCCCCCACCACGTTCCTCAGCTGGCAGCGTTTCGTTCGAGATGATGAAGAGAAAGGGGGCAGAGTGACCACGGGCAGCAGCCCGGGGAGTGCAACAGCCCAGGGACAGGCCCGGGAAACTGCTGGCTGCTGCTGTCTATGCCTAACAACAAACCCCTTCAGCCTTTCCCCCTGGTCGGCCCAACCAACCTACAAGTAAGCTAGAAAGCAACAGAAGGGGGGGAAAGTCAATAAATCCCTCACGCAAAGCACAGCCAGAGAAATATTATTATTATTATGGTTATCATCGAAGGAAACGAAGCCTTGAAAGCAAAGATACTTTTCTCCCCGAAATAATACTTACAATTAGCAGGTCGGTTATTATTGGCCTACGAACGGGAAGCTTGCGCTTAACCACAGATGACTAAGCGAGATAATGCAAGATGCCAACTCCATCTCTTCGATATCGGTCAAAATAGAAACACAGGTGTCAGCGCATAGACGATATGAGTGTCTATCACATCAGGGAGCAGAGAAGCTTGTTGCCTTGGATCTCTACCATCCTAGAAACTAGAAACGACACTGCCCCCTTCGCTGCGGAAGCTGGAACGTTCGCGATGTTACTAGCGGGACGCCACCCGGACAACTCCCGAGCAATGGGCTTGGGCAGCAAGGGAGAAAAGAGAACCCCCACTAGCTTGCCTGGTACAGGGCAGCCCGCACCGTCAGGACTTTAGGATGACGGGGTGATATCGCGAACCCAAGCCCCCGGAGTAACATCGCCGGTGTCGCAACTGTTAGCCAACCTCCTGTCCACGCCGACGCTAGGCTTCACGAAAAGGATACAGGCCTCGCAACACTACCTAGCCAGGCATTTTCTCACTCGCGGCATTGCTGCTCATCCCTCCTTGGCGAAGAGCTGGGGGTGGCCTAGGGGACGGAAGCTAGTTGGGAGGAACGAAGCAACTCGATCGGAACAAGCAGGGAGCAGCAGCTGTTCAGAGGTTTGGTTTTGAACTTTTTAAGGAACACACAGATGGACATGAACGATAATGATAATGTGACACTGCTGGTTACCTTATCTTCACCTATCAGATATCAGTGACGGATCTCTGGCAACTATCAGGTGCTACACTGGAAACCTTTTGAGAACATTATTCTTGGGAGCAAGAATCTCCATCCCGGAGAAGTTATCTTCTTTTTTCCGGTCTCTGCATTCTGATTCGAGGCGATGACGCAGGCCAAGGGGGTGCAGGCCAAGTGGGGAGCAGAGCATGCAAGCCGAAAGCCAGTCAGATTGCTTCTACAGTTACGACCAGGGAGGGGGGCGTTGCGGGAGATGATTTCATCGGAGGTTGCTCCAGTACTTTGGGGACATGAAGGTCCAGGCAAGTTGAAAGGAAGAAGCAAAAAGAATACTTATATAGCTTGCCTCCTCGGGCGCAGGATGGATGTATATGGTTATCTCTGGTGTCTCTGGTACATCGAAACTACTTCCCTGCCAGCCCTGTTTTTATGCTATACATAATCTAGCTTTGAATACTCCTTCAATTGGAAGATACTTAGACATTCCGCCTTGAACCAAGTTTCAGATCCTTTACGGAGTACTGCCCTGCCCCCCCCCCCCCTCCCCCCCCCCGTGGTTGCACCGGAAGTGAACTACACGAATCAAAGGCGTACAAAGTAGAAGTGACAGAGAGCGCGGAGAGACCTGCGCTGCAAACCAACTTTGGATACTACAAAATAAAAGGGCCGTCCGCAGAACCGTCAAGCTGGCGTCCTCAACTCCCAACTTCCTTTCCTTTTTCTTTGCTTCTCTCCTCGCCCTCCCCACCACCTCCGTGACGTCGATATTAAAAGCCATCAGCACTGCTCTCTCCTCGGCAATCTCTCTCTTCCACGCGTCTCCTTCAACGAGAGCTCTAGCAACAAGGCAAAAGACCGCTTCCTCAGCTACCCTTTCCGCGTCCGCGTCCAGCAAGATGCAGCCCAAGAAGGCGATCCATTTCGGCGGCGGCAACATCGGCCGTGGCTTCGTTGCCGAGTTCCTTCACGAGTCAGACTATGAAGTCGTCTTCATTGACGTGATGGACCAGGTCATCGAGAACCTGCAGAAGTCAGAGTCCTACACCGTCACCGAGATCAGCTCTGCCGGCGAGAATGTCAAGAAGATCACCAACTACCGCGCCATCAACTCAAAATATAACATGGAGGATGTCATCCGCGAAATATCCACTGCAGAAGTTGTCACCTGTGCTGTTGGACCCAATATCCTCAAGTTCATTGCCTCTCCTATTGCAAAGGGTATTGATGCCCGTACTATCAAACGCCCTCTTGCCGTCATTGCTTGTGAGAACGCCATTGGAGCAACGGATTCCCTGGCCTCTTTTATCAAAGAGCATACAGATAAGGACCGTCTTGCCACCCTTTCCGACCGTGCCCGATTTGCCAACTCTGCCATTGACCGAATCGTTCCCACTCAGGACCCCGATGCCGGTCTAAACGTCAAGATTGAGAAGTTTTATGAGTGGGCGGTTGACCAGACTCCATTTGGTGACTGGGGCCACCCAGACATTAAGGCCATCCACTGGGTTGACAACCTTGAGCCATACATTGAACGCAAGCTCTACACTGTTAACACTGGCCACGCCACTGCTGCCTACTATGGGTATAACTCTGGAAAAAAGACCATCTACGAGGCTCTTTCTGACCCCCGTATTAAGAAGATGGTTGATGACGCCCTAAGCGAGACTTCTCGGCTCATTATTGACAAGCACGGTATTCCAGAAGAGGAGCAGCGTGCTTACGTCAATGCCATTGTCGAACGTATCTCTAACCCATACCTGGAGGATGTCGTGGAGCGTGTTGGCCGTGCGCCTGTCCGCAAACTTGGCCGAAAGGAACGCTTTATTGGCCCTGCTTCCCAGCTTGCCGAGAGAGGCCAAAAGGTCGATGCTCTGATGGGTGCCGTCGAACAGGCTCTGCGCTTCCAGAACGTATCTGGTGATGATGAGAGCACTGAGCTAGCCAAGATCCTTCGTGAGGAGAACTGCGAATCTGCCACCCAGAAACTAACTGGGTTGGAACCTGACCACCCTCTGTACGACCGTGTTGTTGAGAAGGTTAGGAAGGTCCAGAACGAGTTCAGGTACGTCAGGGCATTGGGCAAGATATGACTTGAGGGGTATATAATTAACGCTGTCCTACAGAGATATGATGCCTTCCGTCTTGTAAATCAGCGCAAGAACCAAGGAGAAGCAATATGCCTATTTGTCCTGTGAAGCTGCACAAGCACCTGCAACTCGACAGTCGGAACCCAAATCAACAAACGCCTCCTTGCATCAGCAAACAGTGACAACTGGAAGGACATTCTCTCCTCCAAAGGATCAGCAAAAGCAACAGAATTAAAAGGACGAAAAAAAAAAAAAGAAAAGAAAAGAAAAAAAGAACCAACAGCAAGCACTCTTAACCAGTATGATTAACGATGTATCTATTATGCCCCCTTGTCCCCTTTTTCCTTTTCATCTTCTATTTCGGACTCGGACTGGGCGTCGGCGTACAAGGAGCCAGGCCAGCGTTCACAGCATTACAGACATGAACACATTAGTGATTCCAGCTAGCTAGTTACGAGAACAATCTCGACATGCCGCCATGAGCGAGCTGAAGCAATGAAATACAATTTGTAGCTCTTAGTCCTCGCCTTCTTCTCATCTTCTCGTCGTGTTTATTTTTTATTTCGGACAGACGGGATCCATCCATCCAAGGTTTATCTTCAAACACGTGATCGGATTATGCAACTATTTTTATCCGACATCCGAACAACCGCCATTACGTAATCTCCGTGGTTAAAATGGAAGATTCGAAAGAGACAGAAAAAAAGAGCCGGAGACCGCGAGAAAACAGAGAAACTGAGAGGGGAGTTGAGAGGGCATCGAGAGACGGGCGGATAGAGACAAGGAGCGGCCATGTCCATCCATGCTTGGGAAACAAGTGAGGATGCGGGCAGGGATGTTGCTTGCATAAGGGACCCCTTTTTATAGGTTGCGTATTACTCCGTTCCTAGCAAGAGCCCTAGTCGTCTCTGATAATATCTACTTATGCACTCCGTAGAGCCCCGGTATATCCGGGCCAGACGAAGAATATGGCTTAGAAATAGCCGGGCCAGCATCAACTTCGCACCTCCCTTTAGGCCGTGCAAAAGAGAGGGTAGCAGGCCTAGTGCTGCTTCCGTTTGGCAGCGCGGAGAGCGACGCATACAGCAGCCGATTCCCCGCCCTGCAGGATGGCTCGCAGTTGTTTCTCTGCAAATGGACTCTTCTCCGCTTGCAGGAGTCGTGGATGCAACCCGAGGCGCCTTGATCGTTCCAGCCACAGGCTAAGGGAGGGCGGTGCAAAAAAAAAAAAAAAAAGAAAGAAAGTGACAACGAGGCGTCGTGGAGCCAGAGAGCAAACAGGCAGGCATCCGGTGTGTTGCTTTTTCGCATCCTCTGCAAAGCTGAGCACTACCCTCTGGGTACAGACAGAGATGGCTAATATATCCCTCTTGCAGTGGGAAAAACGATAGTCTTTGTTGCGCTGTGGTTACATCGCTGCGGTGCGGGAGAAGCGAGGATAGCGAGCTTCCCTTGGCTTTCTGTAGCCTCATGCAGGGCGGATAGCGGCATCAGGTGCCCCCAGCGGACGGGTTCAACCGTTATTCCCGTATCTCTCACCGTGCCCATCTCCTTTGCATGTTCCTTTTTTGTGCGCCGAACTGCCCCATTATTAGGACGATTCACAGCTGAAGACTGCCCATCGCTCATATTCAGACGTGTTATTGAGATCGTTTATCGCCCGTTGTCTAGGCGCTTATCGCCCTTATCGATGACCTCATAACGTGGGCCGGGAAGGAAAAGCGAAAAACAGGCTGTCGCTTTAACCGCACGCGACCGCAACAAGGCCAGCGGCCGACGGTGATCCTCCTCTGTATAGCATCGTCTTCCTGTATTCGCCATATTGTATCTCTGTATATGTGTGCATTTCCGCTTCGTCCATTCGTACTGATATTACCCATCTTCTCAGGGTTGCGGCTTAGGCTTTTTGAGGCATCACATTCGTTTTTTCGGCCTCCACACAGATTGTTGATAGATACTCCGTACTAGCATATATATCCCGTCCTGGAAGCCCTAGGTGTCTGTCCACGTCTAATATCCCAGACTTGAGAAGGAGGAGGAGGGAGCATGGCTACTCTGCCACTACCGCCTCATCGCTCCCTTCTCCATGGGGTCGAGCAGCTACCGCCATACACCCCCCGCAGAACACCTATGAACGATCCTGAAACAGCATCTATACATTCCGATGCGCCATCATATGTTTCTGCTGCACCGTCCTACCACTCATATCTACCAGCGTCCCACCGACGGGCGAGCGATGTTCTCACTGGCACCCCTTCACCAGTTGAAAATCAGCAGCAGCATCAACCCCGTCTAGACTCGCAGCAGAGACAGGAGCGACAGACGGCTCGAACTCAGCCCACACACAACAATAACTCAAATCGACATGGCCTCCCACCGACACCCATGTACGCCCGTGGTTTCGAGAATCGCATCGGCCCAATATCCCCCTTCAGCAATTCATCCAATTTCACCGCCCGCTCTATACGCAACACTGCTTCTAGCCTTCGGTCAATATACAACTCGTCAGAATGGGTGCCGGTAACAAGCGGTCTGCAGTCGCGCCATTATCGAAATGTTGCAAACAGGCGTGTGACAAGTTCGTCCAGCGAAATCAATGCCATATCGAGATTTATATTCCCAGGCCTTTTCCAGACCACAACAGATCTCACATCATCCAGTACCTCAGAGACAGAGAACCGGCCTTCCTCGTCAAGAAATACGGCGGTTCCATCTTCCCTTGGACAGGCACATAACTCTTCCACCATCACGCTCGTTCGTTCTCCGACAGAAGAACCACCCTCTGTATCGACTGCATATGAGACAGCCTCGCCCATGCATTCCGGCATACACCTCCCATTATCTCCCCATGAGGATCCTGATCTGGTTGGCGAAGAAGCTGCAGCTCGATTCCGATCTCAGCGGCTCTACATGGCATCTCAACAAGACGAACTGAATCGAGTCCGTTATCCAACCCCACCCCGAAGCCCTGCACAACAGCAGGACCCACCCAGCCAGCCAGGGCTAGTATACCAGTATAGTTCGCTGGTATCGCCTGCGTCTACTTCAATTGAATTCACGCCTTCGCCAGAACAGCAGCGGAGAGCTCGTATGACGGGTTCTCCAGTTTCGTCTGATAATTTGTTACTTCGGCCAAGGCCAAGTAGGGACCGCATTGAAGCGGCTAGGTCTCAGAGCCCAGAAACACAACAGCTGAACATCCATCCCCTTACACCAACACCAACACAGACGCCTGCCGCTGCACCCAACACAGCAGCTACACTCAGTGCAGAAGCAGGACCCGGCCCAAGCACAACTGCAAGGTATAACCGCAGATCTGTTGTCGACCATGACAGTGTCTTGCGTGCTCAGGAGGCACAGAACTGGGATTTCATGTTAGCCCAGATGGCAGATGGAGAAGGCCGCGAGCGTAGCTGGAAGAAGAGGTATAAGGGACAAGTGGAGAAGCAAATTCACATTGCGAGGCATTTGAAGTTAGGACCCCTTCTCATGGTTGGATGGAGGAGGCGGCTAGAGGAAAGGAAGAAGGCAAAGGCAAGGGCTTTTAATTAATGAATACCTAGTAATAGATATCTCACCACGATTTTCATTTGGTTTGGATGTCTGTTGTCTTCGAAATATGGATTTGGTTTCACTCTTTGGTTGATTGCAGGCTTGGTTGGATGGACATCGCTTATATATATGCAGGTGGGATATCAGATAGCATTAAGCATAAGTTAAGGTCATATCCCGCTCACTAGCTAACAACATGGTCATTCCTTGTAGCTGTCTAGAGTATGGCTTCTGAAATGGAGAGAGGCTCAAGAAATCCATGGATAGATATGCTGCCCCTATTTGATTAGAGTAACTCATTAGTTCTATTCTAATGGTTTCTGTCAGTTACCGGTTGGCTCATCGAGAACCATAATATTCCAGCATAGTCGCCTGAATAATTCCTAAACATCCACCCTATAGCCACAACTGTTTCGGGCTAACTTCAAGTTCACAGGTCCTTTAAGTAAATGTAGGCGGATATATGACGGGCAAAAAGGGCATTGGCAACTAAGCAAACTCATGAACTGTATATCCCTAGGCGTCCGCTAGGTTTCCGGGGCGCCTGAGCAGATGATGCTCAGCCATAAAAATATTCCATTTGTCGAGGTTGAAGTTGGGCGTTCGATGTAGGTAGGCCAAAAAGGAGCTTTCTGACACGTGACCCGAGCCGAGCCTCCAAGGAAGCTTAAATTAACTCAACGAAACATCCGCTACGGACAAGTAACGAGCTGCGCATCCAACAACACCTTTGATGTCGCTAGGAACACATATATTAGCCCTCTGCTACTCGGAGCAGTCGTTGGCTAGTCCCATCATGCACATTGACTAGAAGATGCACAGGTCTACAAACGGCGAGGGGACGGAGCAGCCAGCTCTGCTCGCAGCAGAGGATGCTTTGAGTGGGATGAAGAATGACCTGGAGTTCACGCAATGGTATGGCAGCGTGAAGGATGAATTGCTAGAAGCAAGTTACGAAAAATACCAGTGCGTTTTGATAATATGAACGTTATCACCTCGTTTTATTTATATACGTTGACTAAAATGTTGAACTATCTAGATCATGTCTCGATGACCTAGAATTAACGACCTGCCACCTTGACTCTCTACTCCAAGACACATCACACACTTTAGACATCCTCTCCACTCTATCACATTCATTTGAAGCAGTGGAGGATCGCACGTCCGCTTTTCGGAAACAATGCGAAGGCCTCCTCTCCGCTCGGAACAAAAGCGCGAAATTAGCAGATGAGATTCAGGAGAACCTGACGCCCTATGACTACCTGGATCCAATATCAAGGAGACTCAATGCACCAGGAGCTGGCAACTCAGTTCGCTCAAAAGATTTCTCGGATATGCTGAGGCGCATAGATGAATGTCTAGACTACATGCATGCGCATGTAAGTTGAGGACTCTTTCCACCATCCCAACATCGTGTTTTGACGACTAATATATGCACTCGCTCGTAGCCAGAACAAAAAGAGGCCGAAGTATATAGAGCTCGGTATCGCTTACTCCTCACTCGTGCGCTTACCTTAATCCGCGGCCAGTTTGTCTCCACTGTGCGGGACATTTCATCAGGAGTTACAAAGAGGATTGCCGATCGCCAACTTAATGATACAACCATGTCCGCTCTATTATATGCTAAATTCCGTGTTGGTGCCTCTGAAATGAAAGACATGGGGCTTGAAATTCAGAAGAGAGCAGTTCCTCCTTTGGACCCCGAACAAGGCGCCGAAGCAGAATACCAAAGCCTTCTCAATGAGCTCCATGTAAACTTCGCAACTTCCCGCGCAAGATTAGTGGTGCCTCTTGTGAGAAAAAGACTGAATGATATTGCAAATGCACCAAGCACGTCAAAGGATTTAGTTGCATTTGCAAGAACAAGCATCAGCTACGTACGCGGTATATGTCTCGATGAATTCGATTTGTGGGGAGAATGGTTTCATGGCCAGTATGGTCTTTATGATTTCCTCGAGGCCATTTGTGAGCCGCTTTATGACCATCTGCGGCCTCGAATCATCCATGACAATAAACTTGTTAGACTCTGTCAGCTCTGCATACTACTCCAAACTCGGTATTCAAACGAACCAGACGAAGATGGAGAGTGCGTGGTGGATCCCAATCAGCTAGATTTTGCGATCTTGATCCAACCTGCACTTCAGGATGCGCAAACTCGGCTTGTATTTCTTGCACAGGCAATCTTGCGAGATGAAATTGAGAGATTTAAACCACGGCCAGAGGATCTTGATTACCCTGCTAAGAATAAGCAAATATCGTCAAGTGCGGAAAATAATACTGCGCCAGTAGTGTCAGGAAGAAAGTCTTCATTAATTGAGTCGAAAATACCAATTGTTGAAAATGAAGATACGGACTCCCCGGCAGAGAAAGAATCCCAATGGGACTTTACTTCTCAGGCAATGTTTGAGGGATGGTATCCGACTCTGAAAAAGGCAATTTGGTTGTTAAGTCGCATATATCGACTGGTTAACGCAAGTATCCCCTGTATTTACAAGTATACATTGCCCCTCATTTTACTAACAGGATTGCCCATATAGTCGAAAGTATTTGATGACTTAGCACATCAAATTGTCCATCAGACAACCCTCTCAATTCAACAGGCTGGTACGGAGATATCGTCGAAAAAGTCCAAACCGGACGGCCTCCTATTCCTGATCAGGCACTTGCTGGTACTAAAACAGCAAATTGTTGCCTTTGATATAGAGTTCGTATCCCCTGACGTATCCTTTGACTTCTCTGGTGTCACCAATACTTTCTGGGAACTACAAGAACGCGGAGGACTCTTTAATACCCGGACGTGGATGCAACTTGTTGGAGGCGGCCTTCTACCTCAGGTAGTTGAGAACATGTTGGACGCCAAAGTTGAGCTCGATGGTACACTTCGAACAGTAATCAATGACTTCACCAATACTTTCGCAACCAAAATGATATCTAGCTTGCCTCCAGTATCGGGCAAAACAATAACCCCGACATTATCTCAACAAATTCAAAAAGGCGCATTAACTATGCGCCGTTCCATTGAGGAGGAAGTGCCTATACTACGGCGTTTACTAGATGATTATCTTGAGGACAAAAGAACAAAAGAAACGCTCGTTAGCGCCGTACAGGATACAGTCACCCAACTCTATGAGGATTATTTGGAGGCATATGCTGCAGAGGCTGGCAAAGACAAGCCTGGTAGAAAAGTCTCTAGAAAACCAGTTGCGACCGGAGAACTCTGGGATGTTGAAAGATTTGGGGATTGGACTGACTCTATCTTCAGGCCGAAGATTGAAGCCTATGAAAGTGACAATGGTAATGAGAGTCAGGATGATGGCCCAGATGAGAATGGGGAGTATGATATAGACAGCGATGAGGAAGATAAAAGTAGTTAGGCATCGTGCAGGATTGCTCAAAAGGAAATCAATATGCCCGTCCTTGGGAGAATTACCAGTCAAGTTGTCATTGATGCACTCTGAGTTCCCTTTTAAACTAAATAACTGAACATGAGAGCAAGATGTAACAGACCTTATGAATGTGAAGATATCAAAGTAACCTATTATTCTAACGTAAGGTGCCTAGACAGTTTCGTATAGTAATACATCCATACTCCAGCACTAGAACCTCTATACCTCGCCGCAGTGCGCCGTACGCCAAGTAGAATTAAAATAATGTAAGACTTCAAGCCCGGCCAAATTAAATGGTATATCTCCGTGATTTGCTTTGAGTAGCATCGTAGGTCGTCAGCTAACTAATATTCTCACGACCATGAATAACAGTACTCCACCCGCGTAACACTATGCAATCCTTCCCACTACCATCCGTCATACTAGACATATTACCTGCCTAATGCTGATAGGAACCTCAACCCCTGCAAATCAGGTGAGCAGTTGTTCTGCAGTTCCGCATGACTAGGAAGGATTGGCCTGCTTACAAACTGTACGAACCCCGGAGCGTCTTCTTGAGTAAATGTTGGACCATCGATGAGAGCATACAGGCTCATATTCATAGCGTGGGCGGCTTCCTGGTCGTGCAAACCGAGGCCTTTGATGAGAGCCCAGGCGGCTGCTTCTGAAGTGTACCTCTGGCCAAGGTCGGGGGTGCATCGTTCCACAAGGTCTCTCTTCACGCCTCTCAACGGTGAAGCTTTGCGTCTCCATCTTTATTGAGATCCAAATTTGGCACATCGAAGTGAGTAGAGGGCTGCGAGGAGTTACTTGACAAGATAGGTGACGGAAAGTCGAACAGAGGTGAAACGACTGTACGTACTACCCGATAGTCCCCCCTCAAGTAATCTTGGTTAATATATTCGTTCAGGGTAGAATAAACGTAGGGTATTTAGCTGGCTGGGGTGTCACCAGTATTTTTCAACAATCTCTCGGCGGATAAAGATTGGATAACTGTATTGGTAGTATTGAAAGTTACAAGCAAGGTCAAATCATGGAGGGGAATACAACGATAGTTATAGGAATCTGCAGCAATAATATATTTGTTGCATGAAATCACACAGCAAGGTTGGTTGTTAGGCAGACGCCGCAGTCACCAAGGCATCATTCCCTGCCATGCCATGCGAATAAAGTTTGAGATTCCTCCCTGATCTACTGCCGTCATGGTGGTAGTCTGCAAGCCTACCGCGAGACGACAGGGAACTGAGAATTGTAAATGCGCAGTATCCTATGAGAGACAAGGTCTGAACGTGGAACACAGCCACATATTTTCCTGCCAAAGCGTCAATGACGTCGGCCTGGGTTTTTTTTTTTTTTATCAATACATCCTCTGACTGAGGAGGAGCCAGGGAAATGTAGGATGGCCCATCGTCTACCTATGTACGGAGTTGGTTAGATAGACTTAAGCGCCAGCAACTAGCCACAGCTAAGGCTCACGAAGGAGCCGAGCAGTTAACTCAGCCACCGGCCCCCACCAATTGCATGTTAAAAGTTCCCTCCCCTGTCGAAAATGATTAGCCCAGAATAAGCAAAGGTCAAGGGGACGGGTTTATATCCATGTGTAGGCAAGGCGTCTTTAGTCGGCTCACATTTGAATATGTGGCTGGTTAAAGGGCAGCGCGCATGGATCGTTGGACGCGCTGCTAGAGTTTTATGCAAGTCCAAACAAGCTTATTACGTAACTAACATAATTACTTAAAGCGGTTAGCTTCTGTGGAGTAAGTGAATGACGAAATAGGACAGTTTCTCACTTTTAGATATTTATTTCACTTCACTGCTTCTTCTTCTTCTTCTTCTTCTTTATCTTCTTCTCCTTCTTCATCTTCATCTTCTTAGATATTTATTTCATTAACTATATATGGGGTATCAAAATAGTATCATCTAAAGCACACATGTGATAAGCCCATCATCATCACCTAAAGCAACTATGTAAAAGAAAGCAAAAAATGAAAAGAAAAAGGATATCGGTGTATTATCTAAAAGAACAGACCGTGAATAGATTGTGGTATCAGGATCCCCAAGGTGCCAATAGGAAAAGCCGGTTTCCAATATAACTCATGTCCAACCGTGAAACACCAGCATACGAAAGTGTCACCTCGCAAGATATGCTCCGTCGTCGTGAAGAAATATAAACAAAGAGAGTCGTAGATCGGCCATGGATTCATACTATTGGCTGTTTTAAACTGGCGGGGGAGTCCGAAGACCAGATCGGCCGCGAGAAAAGTTCATGAAAGCCCTTTTCTTGAATGTAAGACCAGATACTGAAGAGCCATAGCTTGTAGAAGGGCGCGAGGAAGTCAACAGCGAGAATCGTCCTGAAATCCCGTCAATAGGAGAAGTGTTGCCACTGCTACCACCATTGTTGCTGCCAAAACTACTGTTGCTCCTCCGGCGGTTGAAGAAGTCGTCAGGATCACTCCTGGGAGCAGCGATAGGGTCCTGGCTTGGGCCAGTATTGGCGCGGGGGCGATTAGGATGGCGAGGAGGTATCGTTGGTTTGATCCCCAGACCAGAATCTTGGAAAGGTTTGTCTGGATAGGAGTGTTGTAACGGAGACGAAGTGTGGGAAGTCGTAGGTTTAGAGTTGAATAACGATGATACCCGGCTGGGTACATACCAAGGATGAGACGTTGGGACTGGGAGCGGTGGAAGGCTCTTTTGAGTTTGAAGGTGCATATCTTCCATCATCTCGTCAATTATCTCGGTAGAGCCATTTCCAGGGTGTATATTCTTGTCGTCAAATTCACCCCCGCTGTTAACTATATGCACGTTCCAGGGCTTTTGTAAAGCAGGTGGTGCAGGCGTTGCAGGAGTGGCTATCGTTAATGGCGTGCCATATACGGAAGAGGAAGTGGTAATTGAGTCGTCTGTGTAAAGTGAAATAGAGCCGTTGCTGAGATCAGTATAGGAATCAGTTTCCGCACCACCAAGTTGTGCGGATGAGTCAGTGTACGTAATATTGGGAAGCTTATTGCCATCCTGAGTTGTCTTATCGTCGACAGAATAGCAGCTATAATCTTCAGGGAATGCTGGCATAGGAGGAATTGGTATATCGCTCTCCTCACTCATATCAAAGGAACGAAGGCTTCCAATTACACCATCGGATTGTTTCACCTGACAATGTGGCTGAGTAGAACCGAAATCGATTTGCAATATGGCCATTGCAAACTTATCGGCAACATAAGCGGCACGCGGTCGATATTTTGGGTCTCTGGCAAACATCTCCTTGACAGCCTCTAATATCGGATCGACCGCATGGAAATAGGACTCAGACTGCTTAGCGGCATCCTTCTCAAGAATGGTAATCCAGGAAAATATCTGTCGCGTATTCTGGTCCAAGTGAAAAGAGGTATCATTCGTAGATCGAACAGATGACTTTGTTCGGCTCGTGCATCCACGATGCTGAGCGAAGGCTGATTGCTTTCGCTTGCATAAATGTGTTATTATATCGAGAATCACAGCAGCCAAAGAAAAGACATCAGAGGCCAGAGGTAATTGTTCAGCAGAGTAGCAATGGGAATTGTTAGGGATAGTTTGCGGTGGTGACGGGAAGGTTGCGCTTTGGTTAGATCCATGTGTGCTGGTAGTTGACGTGGAGTGGGCATAAGATGCTCTTTTCTTGGATGGCCCAACGCTCGAGAAATCAGAGGATGATCCCCAGGATGTAAGTCGACTTCGTGTATCATAGGAGCCCTTTTGTGATGTCAGGGGAGAAAAAGCGAGATTATCGGTACGGGTTAAGGCATTCCTGGTACCGCCGGGAGGTTGCTGCCAGGCACAATGTTGGTTTGACCACTGCTCGGGTGCGGCGTATTCGTACGCTTCGGCAAATTCCTCTTTTCTTAGGCCGACGAGAAGGTCATGAACATCAAAGAGGCCCAAGTATATGTGCATTTTGGCATCAATTAGAATGTTTGATGGCCGGATAGCTCCATGGGCGTAGCCCTGGTCGTGTAACCAAGCGAGTCCACTGGCTAAGCAATTTGGCCAGTTAACAAGCCACCTTTTCTGCTCTAATTTTGAGAACTTTCGGAGAGCGGAAGTATGTCTGTCATTGATAAACGACCGTAGGTTGCATTCGGGAAGGTGGAATAGCACATTGACGGTACTTTCAGCTGTATATGTGCCGAAAATTGACAGAATATGTTCGTGGGAAAAGCGCTCCAAGGATCTGACCTCCCTTAGGACATCTGACTCGCTTAGGAAGTGAGATGCTGTATCCTCGCCAATGGCAATCTTTACGCGAAGGTATTCTTTCGTCTCAATTCCAGGGAGCGAAACCTTTTCGACAGGTAATCTATCGGACAGTACAACTGCGGGCCGTTCCTTGCAAACATCAACTGGTATGGTTTCATCTTCATCGTACGTGATGTGCTGTCCAGCTTCGATACCTCTGGCTAAAAACCGATTCTGGACCTCGACGAACCTCCAGTTCAAGAAAAGGTTCTCGCGGTCTGGAGAGAGCCGAAGGAGCTCTGCCTTATTCGAGTCGAAGGGTAAATCTGAATCATCATACGTCTCATCCACGAGGCGAAAAATACGACTCGGAACCTCGATTTCCACCAGAATTAAAAAGAGCCTGCGACCTCGTTGTAAAATCCACTCGATATAAGTGTCATCCGTCAACCCTTCACCAAATGCGATCTTACTGTTCAGGCGTGGATGGAGGATGGGGTCCACATGCTTCAGTACAAATTCTCGCGTGACGGTGAAATCTATTTTCGCCTCCGTCCATAATGCAGTTGCAGGGCCCATGTTTCCTACCGTTTGCTTGGTCCCGAAATAATCCAGCGTGGACACTGTCGAGTTCTTCTTTCTAACAGTAGATGTATATCGAGGCTTGCATAATTCTTGTCGTTTCCATCTCTCGGTTCTGGTTGTATGTATGATCGAATGTCAGAATGTCGGGGGGGAGGAAGAAAGAGCGATCATAAAACGATCAAAGCTGACCAGCCGTTGAAAGAAAGTGTCACGGCCAAGGAGAAGAGTGAAAATAGGGGAGCATCGCAGTATATCTAGTCAATATACTGAGTGATCTCTCCCCCACGGTCACATTTTGCATGAGCAAACGCTTGGTGAGTGGTCAGCCAATTGCTTCGATGCATCGGAAAGGCGACACTAGTTTGGCAGGGATTAGCCCAATTCTGGAGTTTCGACCGGGCTGAGCAGGGGGGCCTGGCTGACAAGTGGATATCTTCCCCATGGGATCTGTGTTGACCACATGAAAGGACCTTGTCCATCCGCGCTATGGCTTGCCGGGCTTTTCCTTGTTTGTTCTCCTGGCTCCCTGCCAGTACTTTTAAGAACATGATAACCAACGCCCTAATTGGTGGCACCTTGCATGCATGACGGGGGGAAGTGGTCAAGATTCGTTACCTCCCTCCCATCAAAGGAAGGGAGAGGAGAGGGGGCTTGTTCGAGAACAGAACACACGGGAACAATTCTAGAAAAAGAACTGCTCGTGTGCGCGCCATGAAACAGCGGGCTAAACGAGTAAGTTGAGGAGCAAGAGAAAAGAGAGTTCGATCATACACGATGGTGTTCTCGTACTACTCGTTCTTCGGCCCCAGCGAGAGCGCCATGCCCTTTGTAACGGACTGATGGAAAAACATCTGAATCCTGCGTCATCGGAGAAGGCGGCAACTGTCGCATGTAGTGGGGAATCCGAGACGGCTCGAAGCTGTGATCGCGGGTCCCTAAGGGGACTGAGAGAGGCGAAAACAGCTGGTGAGTGGCCCTTCACCCCCAGATAACCGAGTTCCTCATCCCGCTATGTCAACCAATAACAGATACGAGGTTGCGTGCCCAAATGGATGTCGACATGACCTTTCGCCTATCGCAAACAAGCAACCCCCTGGCACATCTTGACCTTTGTTTGGCCTTCTTCTGCTTCTTTTTCTTTTCTCGCCCCCCCCGTTTGCATGGCCGTTTTGTTCTCCACATCGTCCGCCCATCGTTGGAAATTTTGCTAGCGGAGAGAGTGTCGTACGACTTCACACTCGAAGAAGCAATAACACCAACAAACAGTGGCTGACTATATATTGAATATCAAGCCCAAGTCATGGTCGATCACATCGTGTCGAAACAATCCAGCCAGCCAGTCCGAAAGGAATCGATCCTTCGGCGCTCGGGGATAGTCAGTAATAGTCAGAGAGGCCAGAAAATATGGGACGTTGAAGATAATCCGCTATTAGGAAACTATATATACCAAAATAATGACGTCCAGACACCAACATTTAGTTAGGCCCTGTAAAAGCGAGCAAAATAAACGCAATTCCTGCCCAACCCAAGGGATATCAAGGGCAACGCCAAAACAACCATCCAATTCAGAAAATATCCGGTGCATAAAACAACAAACAGAAGAAATAACGCCAATCAGTGATGCAGCTGGAGGCGTTGTTGCTGCTCCTTTCTCTGCCTCCGTATCTGCTCTCCGACAATAATACTGAATAGTCTCCACAAGATATCTTCTTCACTCCATTCCATCTCTCCATCTCCTCCATGTCGGAGATCGTCCTCGATTAAGTTCTGGCGAAATCGTTCAACAATCATCAGTTGGATCTCTGTGACCTGGCGACGGTGCTGGCCGTCCGCGGACCACATCCACTGCCCAACCATTTCATTCCGTTCATCGGTAGGATGGTATTTGAACTTCTCCGGTCGCATCTTCGCTTCTCGATAAATTTCGCGAAGTTCGACATAGTGGTCATCAGTAAAGTATCCTGAAATCGCGAGTGGTTTAATAAAGGAGTGCCTATCAGGAATTTTGCCTTTCGCACGACCCCAATCCTGACTCCTAGCAGGAGGCTGTGTAGCAGGGACAGCGATCTCAGAATTAGAAATTGAGCCAACGTCTTGCATACTTCTTACGGTCGGCCTCTGTTTCGAAGACTTTGTTGGAGCAGGGGTGCTGGTTAGCCATGCTGGGGCAAGGTTGCTCGTCAATTTGTTGAACCATGTCACCGTGGATGTCTGCTCTGGGGGGTCTGGAATAGACGGATTGGTGATGTCACTTTCAGCAGGGACATTTTCTGAACCTTCTTCTTCGTGCACTTCCTCATAGACGTCGCTTTCAGAAAGAGCTTCCTCCTGGACGATATTCGCACCTTGTAATACCTCGTCCTGGTTGTGTAGTGGTACTCGGGTGATGCTAGATTGACCTTCGGGTAGGGTATCTAGAGGACTGTCAATAACTTTTCCATCCTCTCCCGGTATAGCTTTCTCTTGGTCCCCTTTGGGGTGACTGTTTTGTGACCCTGCCGGCTCATCAAAATTACGGCTATTACCGCGAGGTAGGCCTTCCAACATTTCCCCCGAGTGGTGTTGTTGTGAATTCCCCACGGTTGACCGCTTGAAATTCCCCTCATAAAATCGAATGGTGGCGCTGTCTGGTGTCCCGAGCAATGGTGACAAGGATGCGTCCGTATCCCTGTACTGATCCATCTTCGACTTACCAACAGCCAATTTGGGGAAGGCGTCTCCGCCGGCAGAGAGGTCTGGAAGAGCGACGCTTTCGTAATCATCCGTTGCGCTATAAGCCTCTTCTTCTGTCCCATCCCGAGGGCTTGGAAAGCCAAGCTTGCGGTGTTGAGGTAACTCTTTGCGCGCAGTGTCAGATAAGGATGGGGAGTTAATTTGAGCTTCAGGTTCACGAGCCGCTTGCTGCCATATGTCAGTCTCATCCCCGTCATCAACTTCCTCTACCTCATCATCCTTCTCATTCTCCGTATCATCTTGACTATTAACCAGGTTTAGTTCATTTCGCTGCTGAGTATTGTTCTCCCTGTGATTGTTCATCACCCTTGGGCGAGCCACTGGTTGCCTCAATCCATCATCGCTATCAATAACAATGACCTGACTCTCATTGGCCATTTCTATCTGACGGCTGATAGCTTCTCTTTCACGCCGCCATTCAGCTTCACGTCTGGCCATTAGTGAGTCCATTGAAGTATCTTCGGGATTTTCCTCTGCTGGATAAGGCTCCTGGCGTGGATGATCCTTAATCTCTTCTTCCCGATTTTCAGGGGCAGGTACTGTCGCTGGCTGGAATCCCTGAGATGCGCCTCCTAACTCCGGGTAAACCACGTTCAGGCTTGGCCGCATAGATGTTATCTCCTGTAGCCTTGTGCTTTCCCGCGTTACGGATAGCTCTCGCCGCTTTCCGTTTGGTTGACGAAGTCTTTTCGCGAGCTCTTCTCCAAACCTGACCCCTGCCCTCAGTTCTCGCCGTGTCTCCATATTGAAATCCTGGAACAGATGGTCTAGTCTCCGCCGTGTAGCCGCCATATCGTCGGCGGAGTCCATGTTAGGGCTTGAAAATGGAGTTTGGAGGTTACTACTTTGTCGCCTGCGATCCAGAAGGCCATGTAGAGCAATTCCAGCGCGAATTACGCGACATAATCGAGCCAAGGGCCGCCTTTTGGGGGGTATAATTTCAGGTGCTGCAGCAGGGGCAGGGGGAGGTCGAGTTACTGAACGAGGGTTGTTGAGCCGTGGGGTGCGATGAAGTCTTGAGGTCATATCTCTTGGAGATGATTGTTGGAGCGACGAGATAGCTTCGTATAATTGGCTATGTGGACGTTTAGAAGATGACTGGGTAGCGGAAATGTTAGGCGATAATGCAGCTGTTGAGGTAGGTTTCGGGGAAATTTGCTGCAATGTCCGGGGTGTTGCATGGGACTTTGGTGTCCTAGTACGGCTGGCCTGGTTTTCAACTATTTGGCGCAGTCGCTGTCTGGCTGAGGGTAGTGTATTGAGCGAGACCATGCTGAATCCCTCGCTTTCCATGATTGAGTCAAACTCGCGATGCTCGTCTGTTGGATCTGCCTCAGCGACATGGTTGGTGGGTTTTTCTAGCGTTTCGTCTATCAAAGAAGATGAGGTTGGAGTTGGATATATTCGCTTCGGTCGGGGCGTACGACCAGCGTTCGTAACGTTGATAGGAGATGAAGCTGTCCGAATAGAGGAAACCTTGGAGCTTTCCAGCGACATCAGATCTTTCCTTCTGTCCAATGGTGCGATCCCAGTTTCGTTTGTTGAAGGCTGCGGCGGCCCATCGTCAGCCATTTCAACATCATCACCGCCGCCATCATTATCATCATCTGTATCTCCATCAGCCGCCAGATCCAAGAAAACATCTCCAAAACCCTCGGTCGGTTCGTCCAAATCCTGTGGAAGGTTATTATCCTCCACGCTGGATATAACATCTTCTACCACCTCTGTGCTCTCTTGAACCTCAGCCAATCGTCCCTTCTCAATTTTCGCCGAGGCTGCTTCCGTGGGAATATCGCCCTTTTTACGACCCGGGGTAGGAGGTCTTTCTGCGACGTCAGTCCTGCTCTTTCGTCGCCGGCGCCTCTTTGGTGTTGGTTCCGTCGAAGAAGTTCCCTTCAATGGCACCTTCACTGTCTTACCGTCAATCCATGGCCCAAGTCGCTTTTGCTTCATGACGTGCCCCCCGTCTTCTTCGTCTTCTTGTTCAGCCTCAACAGTGACTCGTATGCGCCATGGACTAATGTTGCCGTCTGACTGCAGGATAGCCTTGGTCGGGGACAGCGATCTCCGGCCGAAACGCGTCGCCTTCGAATTTCCCGATGGCGTGGAAGGCAATATAATATCTTCTAATCGTATCGTTTGGCCGTTTTTCTTCGCACTTTTCTTTGGAGACTGGTAGCTCTTTTGATGTAGCGGTGGTCGTCCACGTCGTGGGGTTCCGCCCTTTTGCGGTGACATGATTCGTTGAGGGAACGGCTTTTTGGCGGACGAGAGGAGATATTCCGGGTCGCCTGGGTATCCCAAGGGGTCCGGAGAGGAGGTGCTGCTTCGAGAGGCCATCATCGACGCTCCTATATGTGTCTGTCTGTCCCGGCGCCGTCATGCGCCCTGTCGCAAGGTGGTGTATCGCAACGCTTTGGTAAACAAAGATTCATGCTTCGACCTCAAAAGAACCCGAAAAACAGCCGAGCTACGAGTAGCTTTCTCCGTATCTTATGTATTTCGCTGAAGGGTCAAAAACAATGGCCTTAACATAGCAGTCTGCCGGCATACCAACTCGTCTGTCTTCCCTCTTCTTCTCCGTCGTCGTCGTCGTCGTCGTCGTCGAGCTTCCAATCTCTAAATTGTCCAGTCGGGCCGTGTTGGTTGACGTTATTAGTCATCGTTCCGCTAGCCTAAAAGGGAAGTCTGTTTATCCGTCCCGGAAGAACTATTTGCCGAATCGCGGGCCCGGGCGCTTAGGTTCTAGCCCAATATGGCAGGTGGTGACGTCGATCCTCTTTTGCTTGTTTGTATTACGTCATCAGCATCTTTACTGTTTATATCAACAACGAGCGAGACTGAAAGCAGCAACAAGAAGGAGACAAGCGGACAGCTAAAATTGCACTGTTGAAAGATTCATTGGCCAGAGTTTGTGTATTCATGCTAATGGAGCCACGAGGAGAGACTTGGAACAGGATATGGCTCGATACTACGAGGCCATGCTATCCCCATGTATGTCATCACACTAACGAAGGAGGGATCTTTGCATAGAGTTGCGTCATACATTCCATAGATGGCTTCGCCAGATAATGGAACTGTTTCTGCAGTGCTATGATGTCCAAAGGGAAAGTAGGGCCCTACAGAGAATGTTTGGAGAGATCTATTGAGCTATGGAAGCTCAAGCCACAACGGCTCGTAACTATCTTTCGCCCCCTCGAAGGAACAAACATCGATCCCCGTCCATGCTACATTATGCGGGGGAGACCACATCTCATCAAATAAGAACTCGTGGTTTGCCTTTCCAATGTTCCATCCGCGCAGCTGGTGGCAGTGGCTGGCTTTTTATGCTTGTAACGGTACATGCAACGTCTTCTCCCTCACATCGTCATTGCTTTTGCCATCAATATTACCTAAAATAGTTGGAAGGAGGAGGTATATAAACCTCTTCAGTGGGCCTCCATAGCATCCAGATCGTCCCCTGTTTTGTGGCACTCCACACTCTATCTCCGTTTCCTCTTCATGTGCACACTTCGTTAGTTATCACCTGTATTATCAAATACATCCTTCACCATGTGTGCTGTCCTTTGCCAACTCATGCTTCTGCTGATAGCCGTCCTCGGCATAACACCCAGTTGCTCAGCATGGAACTTTCATCACCAGTTAAATAGCACTATGCCGTCAAATGGAACGACTATGAATGGCTCATCTAGCTGCCCCCTAGTCAATGGAGCGTCGTCGAATCCACTCCAAGTATACACCATTGCTGCAAATAACATTACTGCATCGTTCATTCCATACGGGGCCCGTCTAATTTCCCTTATGGTCCCCGATCGTGAGGGTAAGATGCAGGATGTTATAGTTGGTTACGATGACCCCCAGGACTATGTCAAAGACACACTCACTAACCATACGTACTTTGGGTGCATTGTCGGACGGTACGCCAACAGGATTAGAAATGGTACATTTGTTCTGGATGGAACTACATACAACACGCCAAAAAATGAGCTGAATAAAACTCAGACATTACACGGTGGGAGTGTTGGTTATGACCAGCGTAACTGGACTGTTACGGCTCTGTCGAATAGCTCCATAACTTTCACCTTGTTCGATTCCGGCTATGAACACTTCCCAGGCGATGTCATCAATCATGTCACGTTCAGTGTCAGTTCCTCATATGGCTTGAAAAGTTCCAATCCACAGGCAGAGTTCACTGCCCGCACTGTTTCTCTCTCTTTGACAGAAAAGACACCCATCATGTTGTCACCTCATATATACTGGAATCTCAATGCTTTCAAAAATGAGACTGTGCTAGAGGACACGCTACTTCAACTACCACTATCTAGTCGATACGTGGAGGTGGACTCGCGGCTTATCCCAACCGGGCACATAGGGAATGTTTCTTCTTCTCCTAACGGTACACTAGACTTCACAAAGGAGAAGTTTATCGGGAAAGATATCAAGTCCGCGGATGGAATCTGTGGAGCAAATTGTACTGGGTACGATAACTGCTTCATTATTGATAGGCCCAATAATGTGTCTGACTGGACTTCTTCCCCCCAAACAATGGCCCCTGCTGTGAATATGTCCTCGGTCGCTACGGGTATAAACATGCTGGTCACAACAAACCAGCAGGCGATTCAAATATATTCCTGCAATGGCCAGAATGGCACAATCCCTGTGAAAGGCTCACAAGTGGCAAGGAATAAGGCTAGCGGGGATGGGAACGGTACGGTTGTGGATAAGATAGAACAGTATGGCTGCCTTGTCATTGAAACCGAGGGGTGGATTGATGGCATCAATAATCCCGACTGGGGTCAGGATCCGTTCCAAATATTCTCTCCCGAATCAGGTCCTGCGATAAACTGGGCAACGTATGTGTTTAGCGCTTCCTGAGCTTTTGCCTGGAAAACATCGGCTTGACCGGATGGAAGTAAATATAAGGGCGAGAGGGGTTGTGGATGTAAATGTAACCATCCTTTTTTTTTTTTTTTTTTTTTTTTTTTTTTTTTTTTTTTTTTTTTTTTTTTTTTTTTTTTTTTTTTTTTTTTTTTTAATTTTTAAAAAAATACAAAACAAAAAAAAATTTTTTAAATTTTTTTTTTATTTTTACTTGTTTAGGAAAGATTTTTTTTTTTTTTTTTTT
>QQSR01000084.1:0-77468 GCA_003664465.1 Trichophyton mentagrophytes | reverse complement strand
CGTTCGGAGAGACCTCCAAAAGAGCCTCTCTCACCCCATGAGAGCCGTCGCCATCGTTCTCATCGTACTGACGACGAAGGCGGAAAACCTAGGCGACGTCGGTCCTCACCGGACCACCACCGGTCTCACAACTGTCAGTGTGCTAAACCAGTTACCGTTCACTTTAACCGTTGGTTCGACTTTGTTTGAAGTTATGTCGTGCATATCATCCGGATCTTTACCAGAATACACTCAGATGATCTATTGTTTAACATTTTGGCGAATTTCTGAGTCTTCACATATTCGCCTCCGATCACTTGTTGTCATACCGTCTGCAACCAACAGGTACCATTAACCAGGTGTAGGGTGAATGCGATCCTACCAATCACTATAAACAGCATACAAGTTAGATCGCTATGTGGTTCTAGCCAGAGTCCAAATATCCTTGATTCACACTTGAATCGTGGTAGTCGCTGCTTGTAACCACAGTTGATCGAATCGAACGGCACACAGGATAAGGTCATAGTGCCTTTGCCTGCCATGTCGAGAGGAGACTTCCACCTCTACGGATGGGCGTCCATAATATTCTCGGCTATTGCCCACGAGCCACTCAGCGCCTTTTTACTAAGTAAGGGCAGATAATTGGGTATCAAGGTCACTAGAAGAAAAGCCTGTCTGCGAGGTTGCCAACAAGAAGCCGGTGGTTTGGGGATGATTGTTTTCCCGACGTACGTACCAGGATCACCAGCGTCTTGTTCCGTTTGAACGAAGGACCAGCAGTGGTAGTAGTTATTATTAGTCCCCAGTCGTAGTCCTAGTCAGCGTTAGAGAAGGTACTCCGTAGTTGTTGTTCGGTTGAGCCTGGGGATGGAAGCGGTCGGTCTCGTTTGTTTCTTTCTTTCTTTTTTTTTTTCCAGGTCTCTTAGAGCTAGTGCTATTGCCACTCACTTAGAGCCACCGCCCTGTCCTGCAACTTTTTTCCTTTTACGTAGAGAAACACCGTCAAGGGCATTTTTCTTTCAACGTCAGTTCATATTTTTCTTTTCCATTCAACTTCAATCCATCGCTGGTATACCCGGCGTCCACTGGTCTCATCCCCTCGCAGGACTGTTCGCAAGGGGACAAATAAAGAGAAGCGCATACATCTGGAGAGATTATATCACTGGTTTACCGGGAGCTATTTTCCGCCTGGTTTTGAGATCGAGAAAATGCCTGCGGGAGACTTATCATACCACTGCTTGAGGAGTTAACAAGGAAAGGCCTCCTGAACAGCCTCCGAGATACATACTTAGAGGCAGATCTGCCCCTGACGGACAAACATAGAAGCGTTAAGTGACATCCTAGGAGATTCTTCCTGGGACTGCTTGATGCTGGCTGTTCACTTGAAAAAGCAGCCATCTTACAACAACACCTGGCCAAACAGCTCTCTCAAGGGAAACCTCAAAAGACCAAAGACTATCCATAGCTAAATCACCGTCTATCCCCCTTTCGCTGCATCCTCTTCCTGCTCTGCTCTGTCTCGTTCAATATCACCAGCTCAGGTAGCTCTCCCGCGCCTAAAGGTCGGCTTTCTTTCCATCGATCGGGCTTGATCCTTCTTCTCCTGACCCTAGTATTTCCACTATTGCCACTGCACCACTCCCTTTTTTTTTCGTCATCTCCAAAAAAAAAAAAAAAAAAAAATCTCGGAAAAATCTCCATTCAAAAAGTCGACGACCTTGAACACCCAGAAAGGTCGACGTCTCAACCTCCCTTCCCGGCGTCGCTTTGCGCCTCGACGTCTCTTTCACCCTGACTCGCTGCTCTCTACCTGCTCAGCCGGCAGGCAGCCACAGCTTATCGCTTCTTTTTCGTCGCAGTAGTTAGGGGCTGCTGCATGGTTGACGGGTGTGTCTTGGCAGAAGACTTCTGATCCAAAGCACCAGCGACAGGCATCAAAAAGCCGTAACACACAAGCAGCGTAAAAGAGTGTTGATGAAGAACCTAGCGTCACAAAACTTGTCCTTTCCAGTCTCATTCACTGGATTCGATCATTACTTATCTGCAGAAAAAGCTCTCCGGCCAGGCGGTAGACGTCTGTTCCCGCCGGCCTCATGGCTCACCACGATGGTGTTGATGTGAAGACAGAGTCTGTGGCAGACGCGGTAACAGACATGAAGCTGGAGCGAGAAGACTCGGAAGAGGCCTTATCCCTCACCGGCAAGACCTCTAGCAATGGGGAGGCCAACGGCCCCCCCGCCACGCCTGCCAAGTCAGCAGCTTCGTCTCCTCCGGATAGGCCGTCTTCTGCCCTGAAAGATGAGGAATCCGAAGAAAAGGTTGGAGGGGATATCACCGTCAAGCAAGAGCCAGGCCAACCTCCCAAGCTAGCTCGCTCTGCTACCAAGAAAGTTGTTCCCAGGAAACCTCAGATGTTCGACCATCTCCCTGATAGCACTGCAGAGGCTACTTCTCTTTTTCAGGTGATAGATGCATGCACATATTCAAATAAGAATATGGGCTACACCGACCATGCTATGGAATGTGATTGTGCTGAAGAATGGAGTAAGTAGCTCCTATATAGAGACTTATTGTCTCCCACACATTCCCCTATCTTTATAGATCCGGTTGTTACACTATGTGTTCTATTTATTGCTTTGTATTTTTTTTTTTTTTTTTTTTTTTTTTTTTTTTTTTTTTTTTTTTTTTTTTTTTGGCAATTCATTTTGTGCTTTATATTTCTTTAAAAGAACTTCTTTCCCCTTTATTTCTCTCGTTTGCCTGCACATATAACAGGAAGCTGTTCCTGCTGGATTCTACACAATCGTGCTCAACCAATTTCTCCCAACAAGCCTTTCCAAGGTTTCACAATGCCGGCATATCGGATGCTTGATCTCAATCCCTTATCAGTCCAAGAAAATACCATGTACTCTGGACGCGGGGGAGCAGGGAATTTTCACCCCCTCAAAAACAGCGCCATATCGCCCTCGAGCTCGATATCAAGCACTCGCACGCTCTCCTCCCGTCTAGGATTTAATGCACGACAATTGCTCCCAGGCGGTCGTGGAGGGCTTGGCAACTTCCACAGCTCATCGGAGTACGCGATCTTTAGCTTCGATGAGGAGCTCGAACAGCAATTGAAGCGCGAGAAGGACGTCGCTCCTGTCTTCCATATCGGCCGAGGAGGCGCTGGCAACATGGCAGCCGCCGCTGTCCCGGACGCTCCTATCATGAACCTCTCCAAGAAGCGGTGTGGCACAGGGAGCGTGGGAAGCTCGTCAGATGGCAGCTCGTCTAGCGGAAAGGTCAAAGATTGGCCGCGAAGGAATTTAGATTCGTGGCGCGGAGCCTTGAAAGGGATGCCATCGTGATCTATGTGACCCGGGGACGGCTTCTGCCTACATATCCCCGCTGCCGCCGGCTGTCGTTCCCGCCCTTGGCGACCAAACGCCAGTCAAGGCCGATGTCGACATGGGCTTCTCCAGCTTCTCCTCTTTCTTGCATTTCCTTCGGTCATATGCATCCCCGCCGATTTGCCATCGTTGTATATCATAGCGCCATCTGAGCCTTTTTTTTTTTTTTTTTTTTTTTTCCCATCCTGACTCTTTACTTTCCATTACAATTATTTTTAACGACCGATACGACATTCACGATCCACCCTGCCTCGTCTTGAGCAGGGAGGGAAACAAAACAAAAATAACAACTGCTTATTGGATTGAAAGCATTCTTCAGCCGCCTTGCAATATCCAGCAACTGGCTTTACTCTTTTTACTTCTCTTCTTTCATGGATGCAAGCCTTTCCTTTTTTTTTTTCTCTCTCTTTTACGCCCTCCTCCGCCGATGACAATATACAATTATCTGGCCGATGAACTGACTCCTTCCACTATTCCCGATGTTTCTGACATGCTCCAACAACCGATACTCCTCCCAGACAAATCAACTTGCACACACACCTCTGTACACCTGACTCATGTCATACATTGCGCCTCTTCGGTGGACAGCGATTTATAACAACCCACCTCCTGATAATATAACCAGGACAGTGCATGGTTCATCGAGCCACTTGGGAAAGATTAAAAAGCGTCCATTGCTATTTTAGAATACATATATTCGCTCTCGACTGACCGACCGACATGTCCGGTGGGAGACTTGGGAAAGACCAATTAATTAGATTTGATGTTCTTTCTAGACACTTTGAAATCAACCTCAAGTTGTAAGGCGCTGGTATAAAGCTAATCCAGGTCAATATTTGCCGTAGGGGTCTCTAAACCAACAATGTCTCTGCTAGGATGTGTACATATATGTAAGTATGTATGCGTGATTTCATTCCCATGCTCCCACTGTCTTACCATCGGAGCCACAATCTTACACAGGATCGACCAGACGGATTCATAATGCCAGAAAAAGAATAAGAACAGACAATAGCCATCTATGGTTAGTTAAAAAGGTATAGGTATCTTTAGGAAAAGAATAGAAGCAACAAATAACACACTAGAAATGCAGTTAATACCAGGCTTAAACGAACTGCAACAATAGGGAGTGTGTACGTGCGAGGATGAATTGACGCAGGGATATCATTAAATTGAGAATAAAACTGCTCCAAACACATTCCTAGGTTTCACGAAAAACAGCAGCAAGATCAACATGTCAAGTGAATTTCGTATGGATTATATCTGGGTTTTCATGCCAGTCATCAATGCTGACCCACATCTGCCGGATAAGAGACTAAGTATCAGCCATGACGTGGTGACATATGGTGTGCTGGCAAGGGAGGAAAGGCGACATAGCATGGGACATACCTTTCTGAACGTGCTTAGGCCAGCCAAAATACTCCCGCCAATCCAGGTACTGTACTTTCTCTCAGGGGGTGCAAAGATCTTAATCCTCATGTCTTTGACTGCTAACCGCTGCACCTCGTGGAGGAGCCGGTCGCCAAATCCTTTACATAGTGTAGATCCGCCAGACAGCACTATGTTAGCAAATAGGGATTTTCGAAGGTCCATGTCTGTCCTGTTTATGGCATCTACGACAATCTGGTGCACACCAGGATACTCGAGGCCAATTATCTCGGGGTCGAAGAGGATCTCAGGAGCTCGGAATCGTTCAACGCCGATCTTTACGTGAGTCGGTCGGTCAGCGATTAATCCCTATAAACACGCCACGGCGACAACAACGAAACAATATAAAGGAGATGAATTACCTTCAGCTTATGCCCGTCTGGCAGAACATATTCCGCCATCTTTGAGTCCGCCTTTCCGCCATTCGTGGACCATTCCTTTTCCTCTTTGCGGGGGTCCATGGCTACATATCCGGTCTTCTCTTTAATCATGCGCACCACCTCCTTTTCGGCACTTGTATGAAAGACATATCCGCTCTTTCGCAAAAGCAACTGTAGATATTCGGTTACATCACGGCCAGCAACGTCTATCCTTCGTATACTGCTCGGCATGGCGAATCCTTCATACACGGGGACCGCATGGGACACTCCGTCTCCCGAATCGAGCACAATTCCCGTTGTTCGTCCCGAAGCATATAGTGATAGCACAGCCTGGATTGACGTATATAGCGCGGGGATGTTGAACTGCTCAAAAAGGATCTGTGCAGCAGTGTCTCGATTCGTTCGAGGGTTTAATGGCGGCTCCGTCAAAAGCACGGGGTGCTCTTCACTTAACGTCTTCAATTCCCCTTCGTACACCCATTGCCATATTTTTTCCATATCATCCCAATCAGTGACAATGCCGTGTTCGAGAGGGTATCTGATCTTCAGCAGTCCGCGTAGCTCCTGTGCTCTCTGCCCGATAAACACGTCTCCTTCTAGAGCTCCGGCGAGTACTCGGGGGTGTTTTGGCCTGCCGACGAACGATGGGAAGTAGCATTTAGGGAGGTCTTCGCCCGCAAACCCAGCGCGAATTGTACCACTGCCATTGTCTAACACTATCGGAGCATTGTGCAGAGCCGTGTCTGCCATGGTAGAGGAGAGAGGAAGGGGGACGGCCGTTCGCGATTATTTATTGTTATCCGCAGCTGAGTTTTGGGTTCGCGTCTGGTTTGAGATATCGGCCACCTCAGGGAACGAAAAGAACTGTTGGTATCGTACTATCACGCCTAGAAAGATGCAAGCAATATAGAATACCGGTAGACGAGGGTCTATATTCTGTAGGTGTTGGTGGTCAAGTGTCAGAAAATAAGTCAAACTGCTGGAGTCGTAAACATTTCGTTTTTCTGGCTCCAGGGGGAGCTCGACCACCTTAGGGCTTTTCTTGGCTTCAGCGCCCGCCAGCTGGATGCGGCTTTCCAGGGCCCTTTTTCTAACTGCAGACTACACTGTCGACATGATGCAAGGCGGCTTTACAGAACTCGAGCCTGTAGTCTACATGTATATGGGGTACAAGAAAAGGCGGTATTGATAGACGAATCCGCAGTATATAATGCAAAAAAAGATCAAGATGCCAGCCGATTCGGGGGCATCGGAATCCGACTCAATAATATTAAAATATTCTTCCATTAGCGGTTTTTGAAGATAGCCCATCCAAATCAATCAAGGGAGACTTCCAACTGATTACTCTTAATCGAGGAATCCAAGCTCATCTTCCATTACCCAAGCTAACCCCTTAGAATCTGCGCCTGCACGCTTGGGAGGCCATGAATGGATCTTTTCACGGAGCTTCTCTGCCTCATGGAGAGCACCCGCAAGACTCCTATGTACAATGTTAGAGCTGCTATTTTAAGGTCAATTTTTTTTCAAGGGAAATCCATACCCAAGCTTCCCATGAACTACATAATTTGCGGAAGCTAACTCAGTTGCCAGCTCTGCCTGATGGTTGTGCATCAACGCTGGGTTTGGCACCACCATAAGAGGCAGACCAAGCCTCAGCACCTCCAATATGGTCCCAGACCCTACAGTATTCAGGAAAATAATCAGTCCTTACATATTCGAATAGCTAATAATCCGTGTCACGGCTGGTCTAGTTTACCTGCATGACTGATGACAAGGCCCTCGGCTGTATTTGTGCTTGGATTTGCTTTGGCAGCGCACATCTCATCCTTGAGGCCGTTTATATTGAAGTCGAAGCCGGCCAGGGTCAGCCCATAATTATGAAGTACTTCATTTTCATGGTCCTTGACGAACGAGCGGAATAGTTCGTCCCCATGCCGGCCGTACTGGATGGTTAGATTTGTGTATTTGTTTGCCCCGAGAGCCGCCAGAAAATCCAAATGCAGTATCTCTCGAATCATGGCATTAAAAGATGCCGTAGCACCTACTGTGACGAAACATAACTTCTTTGGCTGGCTCACCGGTTGCTCTTCTCTCCTCTGTGCCATGTTGGTATTCAAATCAATAGAAGCCGGTCACGCAGGAGTTTCTCAGCAGGCGTGGTAGGAGAACGAGGATGGCATCTTCCACCGCGGACCAAAAGCCTTTCAGCGAAGAGCATCCAACCTGCTTCTCGTTCACCTCAAAGCCACCCTCTGTCTCCTTGTCATCGCCGTCCTCATCGTCATTCATTGTCGTCGTCGTCGTCGTTGCCGCCGCCTAGGTTCAAACTTCCGCCCGGCTTACCTAATCGATATATCGGAAACCGGATAAATAGTATTTCCGAACATCAAACTTTCCTGTCGCGGCAAGCAAAAAAGTTGAACTTTGGAGATGCGAGCAAAGTGAACAGAGAGAGAGAGAAAGAGAGAGAGAGAGAGAGAGAGAGAGAGAGAGAGCGCAGAAGAGCCAACAACCTACACGACCGCCTAAATTTCCTTCGTGTACGTGTCCAATTGCTGCTGGAAATGGCTCCAGTGGCGAGATCTTTCAGCCGATTAGCATTGTCGTGCCCCAGACAAGCTGCCTCGAGGCGCACTACGTTCCTACAGACGCACCAGTCATGCTCGACATTCAACCAACAGAGACAACAACCATTTTCTGCTGCTTCCACACAGCTAGCTCCGGGGAGTGAAACTCAAGGATCCGGCAGTGCAGCACTTGATACCGCGATTCCACCTGACCTGCAACGGGAAATCAAACAAGAAATCCGCAGTAGCATCCGGGAACTGCGAAAGCAAGTACGAGATGTTGTCCCTACACCACCGAGGTATAAGACTGGCTTCTGGAGTGAGGGTGAGAAGGACGACCTCATGACGCAGGTAGAGGACGGTGACGATGTGTTTGGGGAGGATGACATGACATCTATGGCGCATGCGGAGCTCGAGGAACACCGTGAGCTCAGAGAATATGCGCGTATCGCAGCCTGGGATATGCCTTCCTTGAGTGGTATGCTATATCTCCCTTTATGCCGGATGTTCTTGGAAATCCACAGATAACGAAACTAACAAACTTCAGCTCTTGCAAAACCCTTCACACTCCCGCCACAAACCCATATTCTCCGTTTCCGACAAACTACCTACCTGGGTGAAACGCATCCTGCGGAAACAAAAGTAGTCGTTGAACTATGCTCCAAAGACCTTACACCGAAATACCTCACCGAAGAGCAAAGAATTACCCTTCTAAAACTTGTTGGACCACGCTACAACCCAGACTCAGACATCATCCATATGTCTTGCGAGAAATTCCCTACCCGTGCCCAGAATAAGCGATATCTCGGCGACCTAGTTAACACACTTATTAAGGAGGCCAAAGAAGGCGACTCATTTGCTGATATCCCACTGACATTCCCCCATCACAAACCCAAGAAGAGATTCATATTCCCAGAATCATGGAAAGTGAGCGAGAAAAATCAAAAGCAGATAGAGGCAGCCAGACATCAGATTGAGGATATAATGGCCAAAAAGGGTATTGTGGATGGGAACGAAGTTATTGCGCAGGCCGCGAAGACGATTCCTGCCCTAGGCTCGATGGGCCAGCTTGCCGCACAGACAGTAACAGTGAAAAAAGGACCAAAAGCTCGTGGGCCGAAGGGGAGAAATTGAGGCCTGATTGCATGTGATCAATGAAATTTTTCATTCTGCAATTTGGCAACTGGTAAGGAGTTCCATTTTCCCCACAGGCTGCATCATGAACTTGGTATATACACTTCCTCTGCGTGTATTGTATTTTATATCAACATGTATTACACCACTATTTTTTTTGCTCATGTTTAATAGACAAGTCATTCATATAACTCCTTGGGCCTGGTGGGTACTGGTTTTTGTATTGGTACAGGATGGGGTTGCCCCTTACACTCTTTGAAGCAATGAGCCGTAAAAAGAAAAAGACCGAAGGGGAGACAAACAGCAAGCCAAGGATAAGAAAATAAAATCCCAATTATTATCTGACAAACAGAGAGCATGGAGGGATTCGTCAATACCATTGCTCTTATATCTTGAGGTGAACTGTCAGTCAAGGGATAAAGGAGGAAAGGAAGGAAAGTAGAAAAGCAAGCAAACAACCCAATTTCACAGCAAACTAATTCAAACTGTAGCAGAATTCCATCTTCCAACACGAAGGGTATACTCATTGTTTCGCTTATCTAGCACAGTTTCCTATTGCCGTTTGACGCGAATCCATATTCCTTAGACCAATAAGGAAACAGGCTGTAGAGTAACTTGGACGCTGGAGAGGGTAATCATATATAATCCAATGTATGAACGTTGTTCAGTACACGAATTATACGATCAGAAAGGTAGATTAAGCCAATTTCTGTATGAAGGCATAAATGAAAAGAAAGGAAGAAAGGGGGAAGACAGAATCAACTGGGCAAAAGCATGGGATTTGAAGGAAAAGGGGAAAAAAAAGAAATGGAAAGGGGATGGGAAGGTGCTGAAGGCCAAAAGTATTGCCAACGACCTTTCGAGATGCCATATGTTTGCTGCTGTCGAATATATGAAACAAATGTATAGGATGGGATGGCTTTAGATGTGTTTGGCAGTAAGGGTAATTGGGTTGTTTAGCCCAAGATCAAACAAATCATAGTTGATTCCTCTGCTGGTCTGAGTCGATTGGGTGGAGTTTGGAGACCCACGGCTCCCGTATCTGTGATTGCCGTTTCCACGAAATTCGAAGTTCTCAGGGAAACGGTTGGCAGTCAGGCCAGAACGGGGAGAGCAAGGGGAAGAAGCATAGCTGCCAGACTGGGGATGAGAGGAAAAACAAGGCGAAATTGCCCTTGATGCGGGTCCCTTGAAGTCCAGGTTAGTGATGGCAGTGTTGATTGGGGGAATGTTTGTTGCCCGCAAGTGCTTTTCCTCATCAGTGCCATCGTTGCCATCGATGGATGGTCTGCGCTGGTAGAGTCGACGAGAGCGCTGGGGCTTTTTCTTGGCCTGAGTTCCCTGGCCGTTGGACTGCTGGTTAAGAGGAGCGCCTGTAGCAGGTAAGAAGGGAGTAAGGGGCAACAAGTTCCAGTTATCTCCTTCATTCCTGGTTATGGTCCAAAGAGATGTTGATCCTGGAAGTGGCAGGGAACCAGGGGCATAGCTTTGAGAAAGCGTCAGGTTGTTGTTGTGAGATACAGTATTCTGTCCTTGTGCGTTGTTTGCGCTGGTGGCTGGGACAGCTGGTAGTAGTCCTGGGCCAGAGGGGAATGGCTGGTCCATGAGGTCAATTTTAACATGAGACTGATTGCCATTGCCAGAGAAGTTCCCAAGCGAAGGTTGAACCCTGTCCTGCACCATGTGGTCGGGGGTAGGTGTTTTCCGGAAGTCATCGATGGAAATAAGATCACATCGATTGGGAAATTTCGGACCCTCAAGCGGCTGGTTGTTTGCTGGCATGTTCATGTTCAAACCTACTGGGGCAGATAATCCCATAGGAGGCCCATTGGTAGTTCCGGGTATGTTGTTATACATGGTTGGATGACCATGAGGCAGAGCAGAAAGGTTAGGCTGCTGTGGGGGTGTAGGGGTAGCTCTGGGCCTTTCCGCCTGGATCTCTGCAGTCATAACCCGGTGACCATTGACGTCACGTCTATCGGCTGGGTTTGCAGCAGCGGCTGGGAGGTGATGATGGCTATGGTGATGGTTTTCAGCCCGCCAGTTGCGCCCGTTTCCTTCATGGCGATTTCGTCCACTAACACCCCCGAGCCCCTTGACTCCATGTTTCTCACGGTACCAGCGAGGGATATCTCTGAGCCCGAGCTTATCAAGCGTGGGCTTATCCGTAGGCATTTCGTGTTTGAAAATGCATCCTGTGATAGCATGTCAGAATTTTCTGGTATACTGCTTGTTCCCTTCCAAACTAGACATACCCTGCTGCTGATAGTCACACTCTCCATGACGAAGCCAGAAAGAGCAGTATTCCTTTTTGGCAGAATTGCCATTTTGACCACCTTTGCCGTGGCGATGACCGGAGCTCTGGATAATTTGATTTCGCGTTAGCCTGGCAAGATATGCAAGGGATGATCATCTGCTGTAGGAATAGAGAAACCAACGTACATGCTTTGTAGAGGTCTGAGTGCCGCCCGTGGTAACGGGAGCCCAGTCTGAGTTCTGGCCTGCGGATGCATCTGCCGTCGAGTTTTGGGAGGCAGTCGCCAGCTGGCCAAAGTCCTCGAGCCCGCGTGCTGCTACAGCCACCTGGCGGCCAGAATTGCTTGCCTTATCTCCCACGGACTTGGATGTGTGCTGGATAGCACTGTCGATTAGGTAGAACTGTCCACGAGACTTGACGGTTCCAAGGCTGGTCATACCCTGGGTGTCGCTATGGTTCAGAGTGCGAGGGACGCCTCTGATAGAGATGTAATGGGGCAGTTCATCAACGGCAACCAGGGCTGTAAGGGTGCCATCTTCGCGAGACAGGAAGTGTAGAGGTCGAAGAGGCATTGCCATGATAGACTAGGCAGTATATGAAATTCCTGCAAAGTAGGAACCAATTTTAACAGTGGGTGAGTGAGTCGTGATAGACTACCAAATTCAGTCAGATATAGAGAGTGAGTAACGTAAGTAGAGACAGCTCTGGATGGCGGGAGAAGAAGGAAATGGATATTTATCCCAAGTAGCTGGCGAAGAGGGTAAATATCAGAGAGAGAGAGAGAGAGAGAGAGAGAGAGAGAGAGAGAGAGAGAGAGAGAGAGAATGACACCAGAGAGATGAAGAAGAAGGAGAAGAGTATATGTGGTTATGTGTGTGTGTGTGTGATTGTGTGTTGTGTGCGAAAGGACAAAAGCCCAAGCGAAAAAGGGAGGCTGGGAGGAAGAAGAGAGAAGAGGGAGTCTGATAGTTCCAAAAGGGGTAAAGCGGCTCTCCTGGCTGTGTTGTTGGATGAGAGAGAGGGGGAGAAAGAAGTGAATGACTTTGCATCAGAATGCCATTCACTAGAGGAGCTTTCTTCCCTTCTTCTTCTGCTTCTTTTTGTGGAGAAGAGACAGTATATAGATCAACAGTGGAGCTAGATAAAGGCTTCTTCTTTACTCCAAGAGAGGCAGCAAAGGAGTAAGACAGAAAGTGACATGCAAGGGGAGGCCGGGCATTTTAAGGAACACTTGTGTGTGGGAGAGAGAAGAAGAGACAAATCTAATCTACTGGCGATAAGCGATCGGTGTTTGCCAGGAGATCTTTGTTTCTTAGCCTCAGACAGTCTGACAGTTTGTACTGGCAGGAAGACCAGGAGTGCATCCGTGCTGGCGGCTTAACTGTGGGTTTTAACGGGACTTTGCATCCGCTAGGCAGAGAGCAGAGGAGCTTGATATTAGCCAGCTTGCTAGAGCAAAGAGGCCGAGATTCAATATCAACCAGAGAAATAGAATAAAATAAGACACATGCTATCAGGATTAGGTGGTATAAGTCCTCAAGAGCAGCAGGGAGGTGAAGGCCTCTCCTATGTTGACATTCAACCAAACAAATCAACAAACTTGCATTAAAGAAGGCGGAAGATGCCATCTCTGAGGGATAGACTGCCACGCCCCCGCTCCCCGTATTAAAAATGCAGGTGGGAAGTCTTGAAGCTTCTGTAAGGCGCCTGTACATTCTTAGATCTGATAGTCCTATGATGCATACTATAACACTGGTGTGTAGTATGTTGATATATCGACTGGGGTAGGAGCACTTCTTCCGCCGGGAGTGATGTATTGGTCGGAAGCAAAAGAAGCAAATGCATAAAATGTGAGCTTCTAGACAGCAAAAATACGTATATATACAACTCTCTATCAAATAAATCCCTTGATTGCTGTTTGTTATCCCGTCTATCATTTGCTTCTCATCGACGTTTGAAGTTGGCTTAAGGTTCGTTAGTTCCAATACAAGGATATATCACGTGATGGACAGGGTGCCCCTGAAAGTTAATCGCCCCCCTGAAAGGTTGGAGTAAAGAGACGACGACGGCAAAGAGCGAATCATATTATGAAGTCAAAATTCTTTCTGCTGTCTAATTCTACATATGCTTTATCAATATGGTATCAAGGGCTGTGGAGATCCATAATGTGCATGAAGGGTAATTTGGTCAAGGGGGTAACCTCTGGGAGTTTAATGGTTCGGTGTAGGTAAGGCATCAGGAGGCCATTCTACCGAACGAAGGGCATAGGAACCCTTCTTTCTGTTTAGCTAGGGCTAGCTTTGAAATGTGGAGTGATTAGAGTATGAGTGATTATTTGGGGCATAGGGCGAACTATACCCGTGAGGTGCAGCAGATGAATGCGGGCGGCTGGGTTGGTGCTGGGCATGTGGCTTCCCTGGTCGCGGGGGAGCTACAGGGTAACTAGGGTCGGGGAAGAAGTTCAACGGCTGTGGTGGATTGGGTGCTTGTGCGGTATAAGAATATTCGGGATGATTTTGCGGATGGCGGTTCTGGGTATAAGGAGGAGCTGGAGGAGGATTCGTAGTCATCGTGTATTGTGTTTGCTCTTGAGAAGCAGCTTTCTTACGCGCTGCGACAAGATGTCCACGAATTCCTCTAAGATATTTAGTAGCTGCTTCAACAAGGTCGCTTGCTTCCGTACTTTGTCGTAGTGAGCCAAGCATCGATGCCACTTGTAGCTCAGATTGAAGGTGTGGACATGTTCGAAGGTGGCCAAGGTGGGCGATGCCGCAGAGGCCACAATGCTCAACTCCAGCAAGTCTGAGTTGACAGTAACCAATGGGATGAAGATGGTCGCATGCCACGCAAGGATGTTTCTCGTTCAGAGTGGATTGTGTTTCCACATCGCCGTCGGGATAGGCAATGCTAGCGCGTTTGAAGGGGCGGGCTAACAGACCGCGTGAATATATGTAAATGAAGAGACTGCACCGAATGAATCTTACCAGCGCGTTTCCCAAACGTCTCTGACCGTTCAGACGTTGCGGTGACATCAGTATCAGACTCAGATGGGCCGTTGAATTCAACGTCGCTATCATTATCTGCGTTGTTATTCCTGTCGTGACCTCGGTAGTTGATGGCCTAAAAATAAGATCTTTAGCATAAAGAGATGGAGAGTAAATTTCCAGGTTGGAGCCATACCTGACGCTTGCGTTTGCCTCTACCGAATGTTTCTGCTTTGGCCCTCGCTTCCTCTTCTGCTGCCCGTTCTCGCTCCTGAAGGATTTTCTCCCAAACAGTATTACTTGGTGGTGGTGTCGATTCACTATCGCCAAGTGCATCCTCCATGGATTCGTTGACCCAGACCCTTGCAAAACTAAATTGCGATTCCGCAGAAGTGTCGTTACCCACCTTGGTGTTTTCCACTTCACTCTGGTCAATCAGCTTATTAACAGATTGCGAGTCGTAAACAAGATCACTGGTGTTGTCATCATCGAACAATGCTTCCGCTCCGTGGCGCAAGATGGCTTCCAGATCAAGTTCATCATCATCCTCGGCGTCCATTCGCTCAATAAGTACGTGGTCCAGCGCCATTTTCTTCTTTCCAATCTGCATAATTTTCTCTTCAGCAGACCCGCGGGTCATCAGCTGGAAAACCATGACTTTCTTTTTCTGCCCGATTCGGTGAGCTCTGGATAAAGCCTGTATATCTTGGTGTGGGTTGAAGTCTGGATCAAGAATAATAACTGTATCTGCTGTTGCTAAGTTGATGCCAACACCGCCGGCCCTTGTAGAAAGGAGGAATGCAAAGTACTCAGAACCCGGAGCGTTATAAGCATCGATGTTCTTCTGTTTCTTCAGCGACGTCATGCTGCCATCGAGACGAAGATGTGCAAGGCCAAGGCCATCCAAGAAGTCCTCCACAATGTCTAAAAAGTCCAAAAACTGGCTAAATATTAAAACTCTGTGCCCTCGCTCCTGGAGCTTGGGTAGTAGAAGCTCTAAAAGTTGGAGCTTGGCTGATGCTTCAACCATGTTCCGGTGTAGTAAAGTTGAATTGACGCCTCTATCTTCAATGGCCTTTGAATAGACGAAGGGGTGGCATAGGCATTTCCGAAGCTGCATCAAAATATTGTTCAGATTGTGGCGTTCACTCTGTTTGACTGTTGAATTTGTGCCAGTATTCTTGAACACAGACTTGATTAGCTGTGAATTTTTGGAAAGAATTGACTTGTATAACTTTTTCTGCACAATGGTCATGGAAACGGGCAGTATGATTTGCGCCACAGGTGGAAGGAATGAAAGCACCTGGGCTTTGGTTCGTCGAAGAAAGAATGGCCTGATCATATCATGGAGTTTATTCACATTCTCATTGGTCATTTCTTTATATTCCTCCTCTAGAGCAACTGCATTGTGAGAGCGGTCGCAGAATTGGAGGATGTTGAATAATTCACGAATGTTGTTCTGGAGCGGTGTTCCAGTAAGGAGCAATGTAAACGGTACCGAAATCTTCAAGAGAGTTTCATAAAGCTGGTTCTTGTCATTCTTCAGCCGGTGTCCTTCATCGACAACAAGCCCTGCCCAAGGGATTGTTGAGAATAACTTCCTAGTCTTGTCCTCAATCATACTTTCATAGGATGTCACAACAATATGGCACCGAAGGTCCTTGGATGAACGGGGGAACATCTCGTACTCTTGAGCAATCTTGCGAGCAGCTGCCGAGCCATAGCACGTAACAACTCGGAGACTTGGCGTCCATCTTTTAATCTCCTGTCTCCAATTTGCACAAGTCGAGTTTGGAACAACCACCAGGAAGGGCCAGCAATTGTGGTCTTGGATTAAAGTGGCGAAGAATGAGATCACTTGAATGGTTTTACCCAGCCCCATCTCATCCGCGAGCACTGAGCTCTGCTGTTTATACCACATGAAATATATCCAATTCAGCCCTTCAAGTTGATAGTCCATTAAATCTCCTCCCACAAGTATTTCAGGCTGCTTCTTACGCACCCAATGCTTGGCGAAATCCTTCGAACGAACATAATCAAGGTGTCTCTTCAATGTACCACGCCTGGGAATTTGAATATGGTTACCAACAACCCAGTCCTCGTATGCAGATTGAAAGCTTTGCCACCTCTCAACGTTCTTTCGGTCTGGGGGTTTTTCCCAGACTGCAGATTCATAGGGAAGACCTCTGTATTTCACATAAGCGGTTTCAACTTCGTCAGCCCGAGCTAGATCAATCTCAAGCGTTCGCTCAGAAACCACGTTTGAGTATTGAACATCGAACACAATATCCACTTGAAGGTAATCTTCGGGTATAGCATCTTCGGTGGTCATTCGGGGCTTTTGCCCATTTTCGGATTTATTGAACGCTCTGCGTGTAGCATGGGCTGCGACCCCCCAAACCCAAGGGCCTGGCATCCAAGATGTTTGAAAGTAAGAGAGTTTCCGCCATTTTATCAAATATTCTTTAGCATCCTCTTCGATCTCATCACAAGAGTATCCCGGGGTATAGTTGTCTAGGTTAGTCGGCCTCCAAGCAACCAAGGTTTCGATTTCTCCCGGAAGATTAGCGCACTCATTGCAAGTCCAACGACGAGAATACTCCTTGAATCTCTTCTCAGACAACTCGGCTTCTTCCAGGCTATCATCAATGGTGTATGACGTTCCCGATTTTCTAGGTAAATGGTGCATGTGCCAGCTGCGTTTACATGAGTCACAGCGAAACAGAACATTTTCCGGCAGGCTCAGTATAGATTGGTCAACATTGATACATGGGTCCTCTCCGCCATTCTCTTCACGTTGTATATGTTCTTGTCTCGTGGTCAAGCGTGTCCTTAGTGGTTTTGCCATTTCTCCAGGGGATTTGCAACCGGTACAGGTGCCATGATGGGGAGCCGTGAGATCTTTCTCACGAGCAAGCCCAATGCAGAAACGACATTGCAACACGAACAACTTCGAAGTTACTTTGCTGACCAAATGAGTCCGGGTGCCGCGGGACCCAAGGCACACTTGGTGGTATGAATCTGTGCATCCCTGACAGTAGACTAGAACCCCCTTTTCGGAACTATCTCCAACAGTGTAACAGACCCTGCAGGCAGATTGATGACGAAGCGCAAAAGGATCATCTTTTGGTAATCTATAAAATTTCTCTTGTGCAGCTGAGTACTTCGTCTCTTTCTGGACCACCTCCACTTCAGATATGTCGTCCTCCAATCTTTCGGCCATGTTCCCGACTTGCTTTCGCGTCCTCTGAGAAGTACGTACTCCATTGCGGGGTTCTCGCACGGGGAGGTTTGAAATCCTTCGTCTCTTTGCGCGTGTCCTTCTCTGGGTATCAACGCTAGAATCATCACTGTCTATTTCTATTAAATCACTAGGCGGTCGGCTACGGTGAGGGTTCAGCCGGCTTGACCTTCTCCGAGTGCCGAAATCTTCAGATTCAACGCTGTTAAGGCGAAATGAATAGTTGACCTTGGCCAATGTTCTTTGACGAAGGCTTCTGGGCCGTGTAGAGCCATTGCCAGAATCAATTGGTTTGGATCTCCTGGACCGTCGATTAGTCGGGTGGGGTGATATAAGCTCATCCTCTGAACTGCTAGTAGAAGGGGACTCAGAGCTGGAGTAGGCGTTTTGGGAATTAAACGTTGACAGCGCTTGACGGCCTCCTTTGAGTGATCTGATCTTGCTTAGTGGTAGCTATAGGCCTGTTAGATAATAGCCAGGTAACTGGGTAAGAGCGCATTTAAAACTGCACTTACCACTCTGATATCACCGCTTTTGAGGACTACCTCGTAGGTGTCTGGAGTGAGGCTTTCTACCTTAGATCTTATGTGATCTACAGTCGAATAGCCAGGCAGATATGGATAATCATCTTTATTGAAGCTTTTCTTGGGAATTTCAACACATGGAACCAATGTCGTAGCCCGGGGTTTTGCTGGAGGCACCGTCGTGTTTATGGCCGTGAACTGGCTTAGGATGAAATTCGCTGTCTCTCCGTCAGAGGACTCCGAAGAGGAGGAGATAGCAAGGTCCTGGAATGGCCGCATGGTTTGCTGCTGGGCATGAGCGAAATAGTCTCTCCCGTTAACTAAGATGTTCTGTCACCAGCGGCTCAGTTAGCTCTCAGTCGCGATGTCAGAAGAGAACGCGCTTAGTAGACATAGGGGAAAGAGGCAGCGCAACCTGCTCTCTTATTCATCTCATCTCTTCCGCAGAAGGTTCTTCAACAACGCCGTAAGCTGCGCGTAAACGGGGCTTCAGGGGGGTTTGATATGTGTTCACTGTCATTCTTCTACCTACTTTCGCTTCCGTGCTGGAAAAATCGAACTGTTTGATGATGTACCATAAATACACTAAAATACCACGATTTAGCTCTCGAAACGGTGTTATAGCCGTAAAATACCGTATCTACAGAAATCCTAGTGGCTACTACTTGCTTAGTCATTACAACTTTATCGCGTGTTGGAATCAATTTAGCCTGCTGTGGCGTTTCACACGCGAAACAAAACAGACAGACAGACAGACAGGATTATGCTTGTACGGAGTAGAGTAACAAGGCCCGGCTCTCCTGCAGCTAATCGCAACCACTATTGACCCTGTAGAAATTAGCACAATGAACCATGAAAGCCATTTCACCTGCTTTTGCTAACAAGCAGTGCAAACAAACAAGAAAAGTTCAAACAATGAGAGAGAATAAAAACGATGACTAATTGCTGATAAGCTTAATCAGATATTGATTATATAATCGGATGAGGCTCAAACAGATATTTTGATCTCTGCGTCTTCTTTCTGTCTTTTCCCTCTCTTCTCTGTTGCGATCTCACGAAAGGGAGAGGGAACATCTGGAGGCCCTATATATCCCTGTTTTTATAGGCGCTATGCTGCTATTATCACCTAGGGTTCCGGCCTCTAGTACTGCTAATTTGCGCTTCCAGGGTTTACTCGTTTTACAAAGTGTGAACTCCGTTCGGTATTTGTCAGTAAACTCGGCCATTACAACCGGCATCAGAAAAGGCCGTGGATTTGGAGCCCCCAAGAAGGATAATGCGCCGTGGATCCGACGTGGACGAGTTTCCTATCTGCCTCGAAATGCAGAAAACGTGAGCCAGAGACACACGGTAGATAAGCACGATCACAGCTATGGTCCACAAGCAGGCAGAATATCGAATTGGAGGCGTGACGAAGGGACTGATGCTTCAAATATGGATGATAAGATGGTGCCTGGTCGCATGAACAGGCCCTCTAGGGACGAATATCCCTTACAGTTCCAGCGTCAGAACCAAGAATTACCCGGCAGCAGACCCCTTAACAGAACTTCTGCATCTGACTCCTCGCGACGATACCAGGAGTCTATTCGGTCAAGCGAAACGACACACTGGCGGGGGGGAAGAAGGAAACCACCGACATATATTGATAACGTGGGGGTGAGGAAGCTCGAAGCTAGCAGTGTGCTGAGCGCCAGACAGCAGATGGGAGGATATGCAAAATCTGAGGATGAAGTGTTAGATATCCACCACCCTTTGTCCAGTAAAGTCTATGTCGTGCCGCCTCAGCAGATACCATATTCTTCTCCAGTCTCGGAGTTCATATATGGAACATCCGCAGTCAATGCTGCGGTAAGATGTGGCCGCCGAAAATTACATACCTTATACCTGTTTGAAGAATCATCCCGGGATCGCTCCGGGGTGCCAAAGTGGGAACAACCCGAAATACGTGCTATTGCCAAATATGCAAGCTTAGCGGGTGCGCAGGTTAAACATGTTACTGGTCCCTGGAAAACTACGCTGGATAAGATGACTGGCAAGCGGCCTCATAATGGCATGGTCTTGGAAGCGTCCCCACTTCCGAAGCCTCCAGTTCTGAGCTTCCAAACGGTCGTTTCCAAATCCAACTCGCATTTCCTGGCCCAGTTGGCCGCTCAGCCTGAAGAACAAGCAGCCGTGAATGGCACGGACGGCCACATTCAATTCGATGCTCGAAGAAAAGACAGCAAAGCGTCCCGGTTCCCCTTCACTTTACTACTCGATGGGATACTTGACCCAGGAAACCTTGGAGCCATTTTTCGAAGTGCCTACTGGTTTGGTGCCGATGCAATTGCTTTTTCGTCGCAGAATTCAGCACCAATATCTCCTGTCGTTATGAAAGCTGCTGCTGGTGCAACTGAAGCCATCCCTATTCTCTCAGTTCGTGATGTTAGCACTTTTATGACAGCATCCCAAGCGAATGGCTGGAAATTTTTCGCAGCAGATGCCCCTGATGCAACCTTGGTTAATGACTATACTCGAAAAATCCCCGTCATGAATAGCTTGGATGCTCTATCTTCTGAGCTCACAAAGGCACCATGTGTGTTGATGTTAGGGGGTGAAGGCTCAGGCCTGCAGCAGAAGATAAAGAATAGGGCTGATTCTTTTGTTACTATCCCCGGAGCTTATTCGGCTAACATTCGCGATGATACTGCTGGTGTTTCCAGTTTGAATGTCAGCGTGGCATCTGCATTGTTATGCGAAGCCTTTCTCTCTCGCAGACCACTTTCCGGTAGTGTTGAGACACAAGATTCACTAGATACCCCTGCTGAAAACACGAACCGTGTCTTCTAGGCCTTTGGGCTTCTCTCTGGTATCTATATTGATATCCTTTCCATTCTATGCCACTATTGTATTATTACTTCTATGTGTGCTTCTGGTGTTTGTGGCCTTATACATATTGTATTATAAAGCGGAGGAGCATTTTGGAGTCTTTATATTGGCATTGGGCTTAGAGAGCGGATTATATTACCCACGACTTAAATTTGACCATTACACACATCCTTGCCAGAAGGTTCAACTTATCAATAAGAACACATGTTGAAACTCAAAATGATCTAAATGTACGTTACAAAGTTGGAAGTATATTTTATTACGGTAGAGGAACCGCGAGGTTGTTGTAAAGTAGAACCACTCTTGTCGTGAAGTCAACCCTTGGCCTCCAAAGCGCCGTATATACCTCTCTTCTCCCAAACCGTACGCCAGGTAAAAAGTAGAATTATCATACATGCACCTAATATTTAAAACGAAAAGAAACTGGGGGCCCTTTAGAAGTTCTACCGCTTCTTTGATTTGCTCTTGGTTGGGCCAGAGGAGGAGACGCTCCCGGCTCTAGAAGTGTTTGTTGACGTCGCTTTGCTATTTGACTGAACAGCTTTGAGCTTTTTATTCTATAATCTTGTTAGGTTCACTCTGTCTTAAGGGCACAATTAAAGATTATTTATAACTTACCACTGCAGGCGCAGCGCCCTTTGACTTCTTCTTTGCTGGGCCAGTATCATCGCCGTTTTCAGTCTCTTCATCCCGTGTGCGTGCTTTGGCTTTATTGTCTCCATTAGTTTCTTTATTATCGCCTTCAAACTCTTTGGCGATTGTATTCAGGAGGGTGGTGCATCTTCGACCAATTTCAACGGGGGTACGGGATAGGAAGAACCAATCGAATCGGAACAATGGGCTTTCCCGGATTTCATCGCGGATTTTCTCATATAGACCTTCTCCGTCAACACCGTGTCTGTCAAGCATAACAAGTAAGAAGCGATCCTCTTCTTCTGTGTATACTTTCTTGTTGGTCGTTGAGACAGTATAGTTGATCTTCAGCTGTTGGAGAGGAACGCGGTACTGTCCCATTTTCTTGCGGAGGAGCTTGCGTTGTTGATTCATTCTCCTCATCTTCTCTTCACCCTGTTCGATAATGCGGATATACTTGGGATAGTCGAGAATCTCAGTGTATCTCTTCCAGAACACTTTAGCATATTCTTTAATCTCTTCAGGGGTTTTGCTGTCCACTTCGGTAGCCATGTCTTCATAATTGGTACGTCCAAACTTAGCCGAACCATTGATGAATTGCTGGAAGTCTCGTCGGTTCCAATTATAGAACCCTTCTGCAGATAATTTGGCCTTTTCCTCTTGCTCTTCTGTAGTTAGAGGTACAGCATTATCAATCTCTTGCTGTTCAAGTTCGCGTTCTGCTTCCCTATCACTAACTGACTCTTCAGGACCTTCAGGCAAAGCAGCTTTATAACCAATCTCCTTGTGGAAGTATGCGGTCTCTTTGTCTTGCAATTCTTGAAGTTTAGGGGGGAAGAATTGCCAGTCATGAATAGTAGTCTGTTTTGGCGCCTTGGGTACTTTAGGCTTAGGCTCAGCAGGCTTTGTGAAAGTCTGCTTGTAGAAGCTGCCAATTGTATATGATTGGTCTTTGCGCTCACGTTTAGCAGGGTTAATCCAATTCAAACCGATGTCCTTCTTACGGTTGGTGAAGTCCTTTCCATTCCATTCATAGGCATTTTCAGAAGAGAACTTCTGCAGGTCATCAATTCCGAGCTTTTCATATTTGTTTTTAAGCTCAGCCGTACGTTCTTCACCTTTCTTCAGGATAGCCTCGATGTCATCTTCGGAAATATCCTTGCCGCTGCCGAAGGTGCCTCCAGTAGAGCTAAACACATCAGACGCGCCGTGCTGAATCATGCTCAAGAGTTCGTCCTTGGAAGCTGCATTTTTAGCCTGTTGCTGAGCGCGACCCTGTTGAATGACGAGCTGATCCAATCGAAGCTTTTGAGCTGCTCGTTCCAGCACCTTTTCTTCGATGGCCTTCTCAGTGATAAATCTGAAAACAACGACCTGCTTAGTCTGGCCAATACGATGAGCTCGGTCCATAGCCTGGAGATCAGCCTGGGGATTCCAGTCACTGTCAAACAGGATGACAATATCAGCTGTTGTCAAGTTTATACCCAGTCCACCAGCGCGCGTGGTCAGAAGGAATACGAATTTCTTAGAGCCTGGGCGGTTGTACTCGTCAATCGCCTGGATACGGTCCTCGTGGGCAGTTGAACCATCAATTCTGCAGTATTCATGTCCCCTGAAAACGCAGTAGTCCTCTAGAATGTCGAGAACACGACTCATCTGGGAAAAGATCAATACTCTGCTGCCTTGCTTAAACAAACGATTGAGCAACTTGTCTAGAATGACCATCTTTCCTGAATTATCGATAAGATGCTCGTCGGTGGTATAAGGAGGGCCTGGTTCTGCTCCTTCGAAGAGGTAAGGGTGGTTGCAGCACTTGCGCAGCTGCATGACAATGTTTAGAAGTCTAGTTTTGGATTCCCGGTTACCCTGAGCGCCATTGACTGCATCGATATCCTTTTCAAGAATCTTCTGGTACCATTTGACTTGCATCTCTGACATGCCAACATAAAGATTAAGTTCCTTCTTTGGGAGCAAGCTCTTCTCCACATCACTTTTCACTCGGCGTAGCAAAAACGGCCGAAGGACTCTGTGTAGCTGCTGAACGACTGTGTCCTGGTCTGCCTCTTGGTTAGAGAACCATTGATCAAAGGCCTCGGAGTCACCAAATACATCAGGAAGCAAAAAGTTTAGCAATGCCCATAGTTCGTGGAGGTTGTTTTGCAGAGGGGTTCCCGTGATCAAGAGTCGGTTTCTGGATTTGAAAACGCGAATAATCTGTGAGAGGGATGACTCTTCATTCTTGATTCGATGCGCCTCGTCGATAATAATATACTCCCAGGCGAATTTCTTCAAATGCGACTTTTCTCTAAGGATCATCTCGTAACTGGTGATGCACACATCGAATTTCTCGTCGACGAGGCGCTCGTTAATGAGTTGGTGGCGTTCATCCTTGGCTCCTTGCAAAACCAAGACGTTGACATCGGGTGTCCATTTACCAAACTCCCGTTTCCAGTTATCCAAAGTCGACTTCGGAACAGCCACGAGATGAGGCCCTGTGATACCGCAAATATGTCGAAGATATCCCAAAAAGGAAATGGTCTGGAGAGTCTTTCCAAGACCCATCTCGTCGGCTAATATGCCTGAGATACCATTTTCGTGTAGCGAAACCAGCCAGTTCAGGCCAGCAATCTGGTAATCACGCATTTCACCTCCCTGAATGAATGAAGGTGATTGCTGGAAGACGGTTTCGGTTTTTCCTCCCCGTTTCTCATCCTTCAGAAGCTCCGCATCCTCTTCTTGTTCTGTCCTTCGTCGGCGTTCTCCTGCCGCACCACCTTTTCTAGTAGCTCCTTTCCTCGAGCCTGACTTGGCTTCGTTCTGGCGATCGATCTCGGCCATGATCTCCTTGATCCGTGGGTTAGGATTAGTGTCAATAAAATGGCGAAACAAGTCGGTTAACCCGAGAAGGTAACGGAATCGTCGAATTGAATCATCTTCCTGTATAGAGTGAGAAATAAGCATCAAGTCCAGTATGCGATAATGCGGTATGGGCATGAACGACATACCATTGACTCGTCAAGACGTCCATGTTTTTTACCGAGGACGCTTTTGCGTAGCTGGAAGGCCTCTGTCCTTCGTTTCCGGCCATCTGGAGCAGTATCGCCAGCAACACTACTTGCGGTGGTGTTTGGGTTCGTATCGGAATCCTACGACCATCAGCGCTGGAACGCAGCATTGTGCAGTTATAGACAGAGGCTTACCGTGTAGTCAGGTGTATCTTGGTACTCCTAAAGCGGAAGAAAAGTGTAAAGTGTTAGCCTGGTATCTGCATCCCATCTTTCCTAAAGGTGGCATCTCCCCACGTCCGCAACCGCTTAACGCGTCCTGCAAGCGTACCTTCATATCTTGGTCGTCCCGAGCATCGTCGGAAGGCTGGTACTCGGCAGCATCCACCATCGTGACGTCTTCATCGCCCGTTGAGGGAAGTTCTTGCACCGGAGCCATGTCCAGGCAGCGGCTCACCGGGGGTCGATATATAGATTTATAGCAGGGGAACGAACGCGCTCTAAGACTCGTTAAAACGGCGAGAGAGAGGTAAGTAATAGATCTAGTAGCGAGTAGGTAAGCAGGAAGAAATAGCGGTATCTGGAGCGCGACTGCTCATGGCCTGGCCGTCCGGGTATGTGCCTGTTCCTGCGTAGGTGTGAGAGAGGAGAGGAAGAAGCTGGATGGCGAACGCTGAGAAGGTGAAAACCCTCGAGACGAACAAAACCGCGAGACTTTTTTTCTTTTTTCGGCAGGACAGAAAAAAAAGCAGAGGCTGAAGACGCGCTGATTGGCCAGTTGAGATGAGTAAGCAGATAAAGCTGTAAGATGAGTAAGCCGGAAGGAGAAATGTTTTGCCGACGGAGAAAAGAAACTCCGAAAGTCTAAAAAGACGCCGAAACCTTAAAAAATAAAAAATAAAAATAAAAATAAAAAAAAGAAGAATAAAAAGAAGAAGAAGAAGAAGAAGAATGTAGAATATTTATATTACAAGGACGGAAGACAGACAGTCAGGATGCAGTTAGACAAGTACCTGCCATCGACGTGACTGGAGTGCAGTGACTGCTCAGGCTGAGTGACTGCTTAACAAGGTCTTGAACCCTAGCTAGCTCCTAGAACACCAGGACAACCCCCAAGGTAACCTGAACTAAATAATCAATTGCATGTCTTTGTGAGCATACAAAGAGAATCACTCTGGCTCTCACTCTCCTAAGAGTAGTAAAGCATCACTCTCACTTCTACTGCTGTCCTCTGCTTCTCCTCCTTTCCGTCTAGGCAGCGCCGTAGAACGAGGCCGGGAGAAAGGAATCTCCGCGTCTCCGCCAGCCCGTCAAAAGCCGTCACAGCCCAAAATAGTCATCTCTTCGCCTGTTTCTCCACCAAAGCAACTTCAACCTCAGCCTCTGGCCTCGTTGGACTCCAGCGTCACCCCGACCTACATTCGCCCGGTCGCCATACGCCATACGCCATACGCCATACGCTGCCTACCTTGACCAGCTGCTGCTTGATTCACCCGTCTCGCGCTAGCTTGGCCGCTCGATTCGTGGCCTGTCCAGAAAACCGAATCCCCCCACTTCGCCAGACACAAATCTGAGTGTTGGTGTAGCCAGAAAAAAAAAAAAAAAAACTATTCTGATATAACGACTACAGGCCCCGATAGCCCTCAGTTCGCAGTTGTTGAACCGTCTATAGGGAATACGGGAGCAGTTTGTGTGCCTGTCTCGTCAGGAATTGTCCACTCCGCAGCCATGGATTCGATGCGGTCACTTAACAAATCACTTCCGTCTACAACGGCAGCACAACCTCCGGAACTGCTCCTGCAAGCATTCAAGACCGCGGCTTTATCGGTTACCAACCTCTACAAGAATGCAGTATCAGATCAAGCTCAGTCACGGCAACTTGGATACCAGGATGCTCTCGAAGACCTCCGGGCTTTCTTGGACAAGGAGAAAATAGGTTTTACGGATGGCGAAGGACAGAAGATCAGGAACTGGGTCATGGAAAAGATCGATATGGCTGGAACGACTTCGAACGACAGTGATGATGATAAGACCGACGCTGACAAGACCAACCGAGCAGCCTCGCCGGCTGCTGTGCGTAAAATAAATCCTGATACCACTGCCTCGAAACCACAACCTGAAGCTGCTGTTCCGTCAAGACAGCCTTCTGAAACTCCCTCCGAGCCTATTGCTATAGTGCCTCCCCGGACGGCGGCCTTCACTTTCACCGCTGGTCAGAGTCTCCCCGTGCAAGAGGATATCGACATGAAAGCCGGCATGGATAGCTCTCCTTCATTATCAAGCGACCCACAGATGACCACCTCACATCCCTCTCATCCCCCGGTCAGGCTAGAAGTGCACTCCCGTCCACCTCGAACACCACACCGCCACGGCAGCGGAAACCGCCATAACCCTCGCTCTATCAACCGGGACCCCACGCCTGGTGCCGGATCAAAACGAAAATTCCACTTTGGCGATTTTTTTGATATCTCGAACCTCGGAAACGGCCGAGACCCATTCGGTGGACCAAAACGAGGCCGCTTCTTATAGTTATATACTCTTCGCTTTCTTTAATCCCTCTCATTCCAACGGGTTATAGAATGGATATGCAGAGCTCTACGATGCATTAACGTCGAGGCGTTTTGGACTTTTTATTTTCGCCCTTTTCTTATACGGCATTTTCTATATTTCTCGTCATATGCATGTAGATAGGTAGCATCATTGAAATCGGAGATACCCAGATAAAGCCTCGAGTTGGCCTGCTCGTAAATTCGTCTCTAACACAGTTATGGTACACAGTATAATAATGTCACGCATTTCTCTTTAGAATGAGTGTATAGTAAAGATATCTTACGGTCCACCAAATTCTCCTATTTTGATATTCAGTTGAAAGCTCTCCATATTCCCAATCCCACTAGTGAGGTTGATATCATAATAACTCCTAGCCTTCTCGATCCCATCCGGTACTTTGAGCCGCTTGCTAAGATCTTCTGTTCTTGCTCCCGTAGGTTCTTCATTCCGGTGTAATAGCTCCAGCCTCCAAGTCCCGCAAGTGCCAGGCTCCCTACACAACCAAAGACAGTTGTTAGTTACGAGTCACCACCAGCGTATATCCATAGACACAGAAATGCCATACCAGTAGCCCTGCACGCCAGACAGTCATCGTATTTATCCTGTGCAATCGTCTTTTCAATATCTTTGGGGTTGATTTCCCAAGGCGCATCCGACTGCCTTGCCATATTGATCGGTGGGTGTAATGACGGATTAGGTCAAAAATGATAGCATCTAACCATTAAAATTAGCAACTATGTCCATAAGCCAGGATATAGGGGGCCTACCGAAGGGATATTGTCCGTTGATGCAGCTCCTGTTGGGTGTTCTACTTGTAAAAATCATGAAAACCCAAAAAAAGCCTCCATCCGATGAGGTCACGCACTGGCTCTGGCTAGGATAAACCTCATCAAACTATCTCAAACACACATCTATGACCTCCCACACTCCACAACGGATGCGTTCGCAATGATGAGCGCTGTTATAGAAGCTCTTTATATTTATGATGAGACAAAGTGAGCTATTTCACTATCACTCCTAGCAAATGGATATATACTGACACATAAATAATAGCACACCAATACTCGAACATGCCTACCGCTCGCGCCCTCCCCCCGCGACGGCAATCCTCTCTCTCTTTCTAGCCCACCCGGCTCCTCGACCGTCCCTGGTATACCTTCCTGATGCCTCTCCTCCCGTCTCAGTCTTCTCAGTTTCGCATTCAAACCTCCTATTCCTGGTCCCGTGCAGCACCGAGGCAGAACCGCTTCTCGTCCTCGAATTTATCCACCGAGTAATAGATGTGCTAGAAGAATTTATCGGCGCGCCTTTACTCGGAACGAAGATACAGAATAGTTATGACGTTGTTGGGCAGCTGCTGAATGAAATGTGCGATGCTGGCATCGTATCTAATACTGAACCCAACGCTCTACAGGAGGCAGTTGACGTTCCTGGCTGGATGGGCAAGCTATTGAGCGGAGTGGGATTGCCTGGGTGAATATTGACCACAGTACCTCTCCGCCCCTGTATGAACGCCATATTTGCTAACGATGTATATGCGGCGGGATAGTGCGTCGCAGGCTTCCGCTCTTGCAAAGCCTCTAAGTCAACCCCTTGCTACCGCTCCCACAGTAGCCGGAGCAAATGCACCAGCCATACCTTGGAGGCGTCCCGGTGTACGGCATACCTCAAATGAGCTGTATGTTGACATAGTCGAGTCTTTATCAGTGATCTTCGCCCCCTCTGGCAGGCCAATATCAGCACTGGTACACGGTACCATAGTATTCACAGCGAAGATATCAGGAGTGCCAGATTTGCTTCTTTCCCTAAGTGCTCCTGGGGGTCAGAGAAGTCTTGCGCATAAGATTGAATTACCTGTGTTTCATCCTTGTGTCCGTCTGGCGCGCTGGAGAGAAAAGCCAGGCGAACTAAGCTTTGTACCCCCTGATGGACGGTTTATATTAGGGGGATACGAAGTCAACCTGCTCCCTGTTAATCCTGAGGAGGACAATCCGCCTGCTCACATGGAAAGGTTATTCCTTCCGGCTACAGTGGATATTAAAAAAGGCCTTGGTCCTACAGGATCAAATTTTGAAGTGCGACTAACATTAAATAACAATTTTCCTGGGGCTCCCTCAAGGAGTGGAGGAGGCGGAGCTGGCATTGGTGGGAATGGGGGAATAGGGAACTCGATGGGTCGTGGATCTGGAACATCGACCCCTTCTTTCTTAACTATCGGCGGTAGCTCGTCGTCTCCGAGCCTAGATGATGTAGTGGTGACAGTCCCCATACCGCCATCGGTGCGGAACATTACTGATATCCAGCCGAGTCGGGGAGAAGCGACCTTTATGCCAGGAAACGAATCCCTAGAATGGCGTGTGCCGACCAGAGAGAAAGACGGGTCAATCTCTGGTACAGCTACGCTGAAAGGAACTATACTCGGGCCCCTTCATGAGCTTGACGATGATGACGAAATAATTGATGGAGATGGTGCAGATCGTACTCGACGATTAACTTCGAACCCTCTTAGAGGGTATTATGATGAGACCTTAACTGGGAGCGCAAGCTATCAGGATTCAGGGGCAACGGCAGATGATACTCCCCAACCGGAGAAGACTGAAGGTCTATCACCAACGGTCAAACAGATGCGGAAAAAGCAGGCTAATGCCTTGTTAATGCCCTCATCAGCCTCGGTATCATTTTCTGTACGCGGTTGGCTACCGAGTGGTATACGTGTTGACTCTTTGACTGTTGACTCTCGAAGAAGTCGAGGTTTAGGTGAAGGAGTTAAACCCTACAAGGGTGTCAAATATATCTGCGTGAGCAGGCAAGGGATTGAGACTAGGTGTTGAACTAGTAATCATCACATATTCTGCATATTCTGCAATGCATCGCCTCAATTTGGTCAAAGTTCTATTATTAAAAGCAAGGCAATGTCAAAGTAAAAAAATGTTATAATTCAACTAGCTATAGATCTACAATTAGGCGGCACCCTTTTCTTCAACTCCTTCTGCAAGGCTTTGGTGACTTGGGAATGTGGCGGCCAGAGCTTGCCCTGCGTGGACTCCCAAGGGGCCCTCAATATGAAGGTAACGTACTAGATGCTGTCACTATTATTATTCACTCGCAGTGGGACACCTTAGACCCTCCGGCTGTTCCACCGGGGCTACTTTACGGCTATCAGGACCAGCCCAAGATTGGGTGGTAGAACGACCTAATAGTTAGGGCTTTACTAGGGAAGGCACTTTAACAAAGAACCCCTAGCTGATCTCTCTATAATAATATGTTGCAAATCGAAATACCGCCGCGCACTATACACCGGAACTATTCGCACGTTTATTAGTAAAGCCTGGTATGGAAGAGTTAAGAGAAAAATGGAATGACCTCTTTACCCTCATATATAAGACTATTTTGGTATTATAGCTATTGTTGTTAATAAGAACGTATATATGCCAAAAATCGCAACCCAATTTGAAAATAGTAAAACACGCGTATGAGAAGAAGAGTGTGCATGTCTACCTAGAGCTTTGGGCCACGGTTGGTGTAGTGGTATATAGCGATTGCGACTGTTACTAGTTGTTAGCATATGAGCCATCATAACTAAGCATCGATGTGGGACAGTGAAATATTAGGAATAAGTTTAAACGGAGTAGAAAGTATTGCAACAGAATATCGCCTATATACAGCCCAAGGGGAATCATAAATATGTATATTAAAAGGGTATCAAGCACTGTAAGACAAGTATGGCCTCGTACACGTGGTATCACAAAGATTTCGCGTCTGGGGAGGTGATAAAATAAGATTGATATCAGACCAGATGACACGAGGATCTCAATAGCACACCAAGCAGAGAAATGGAAAGAAGTTATTCGAGAAAATATGTTGATAAAAGATTTACTTACTCAAAGCTGCGGCAGTGGCCCTTGCGGTGCCCGACCTATTTGGTCCTTTTCCAAAGGTAATAAACCAGGTAATCCACTCAAGCAATCCATAGGTTCGTTCTCCGGCACGGTTGAAGTTAGGAGACTTGAGACTGGCAGCTTTGTATTTGCCGAGTTTACCGATATACGGCGGGTAACGGATAGAGAGAACACGCTCGACCCAGCCAGGAGTTGAGGTAATGGAGCGTTGGTGTGTAAAGGCATCGAAACTGCTACGGCCATGGTAGCAACCAGTTCCACTCTCTCCAACGCCGCCAAATGGAAGGTTTGAAATAGAAACATGCATATATGAGTCGTTCACAGAAGCACCGCCTGAGCGAACGGAGGAGAGGACTATCAAGGTGTTAGCATGTACATAGCAATGCGTCATAACGAAGGGAGGAGAAAATAATACCTTTTGCGGTCTCTTCTTTGGATCCAAATGGATAAATGGCCAAGGGAGTTCCATCAACGTCATTTGCGATTCTAATCGCTTCGTCCAAGTTCGATACTGGCAGAAGAGTGATAATTGGTCCAAAGCTCTCCTCAGCGATGAGAGAATCCTCGGTAGAGTCAACAAGGACAACGGTTGGCTCGATGAATTTCTCCTTCTCATCCATAGATCCACCAAGAAGGATCTTCCCCTTGGTGTTGTCGACCATCTGCTTAATGCGCTGGAAAGCACTCTCGTTGACAATACGGGAGTAGTCAGGCGATGCTTTGGCCCCGTTTGGATAGTATTCTTTGATAGCCCTCTCAAACTCGACCACCAGCTGATCAACAACCTCCCTGTCAACAAGGATATAGTTTTGTGATATACAAATTTGACCGGCATTGAACGTCTTTCCCCATAGTAAACGTCTGGCAACAAGTCTCAGGTCCGCGCGCTTTGTAACAAAGGCAGGGTTACGCCCACCTAGCTCGAGCAAGACAGGTGTAAGCTTTGGAGCTGCTGCTTGAGCAACAATGCGGCCAACTCTGGCACTGCCAGTGAAGCAGATCTTATCCCATCTTTCGTCAAGCAGTGCTTTAGTTTCTGGGACACTTCCCTGGACGACAGATACACAAGTGGGGTCCAAAGCAGCTTCAATGATTTCCTGGATTACGGCAGCGCAGTGTGGTGAAACCTCGCTTGGCTTAACCACGACCGTGTTGCCGGCAGCAATGGCACCAAGGAGTGGACCAAGGGTAAGGACGAACGGGAAATTAAATGCTCTATGCGGATAGTTAGCCAAATTTAGTGTCGGGTTAGAAGGGAGCGTAACACCGACCCAATAATCAGAACACAGCCCAAGGGGTCCTTTCGAATGGTTGGCTTCATCAGCGAAAAGGTGAGATCGATATCAGCAGCCTTTTCGTCTTTAGCCCACTTGGGTAGGTTTTTGGTAATGAATATGATATCGTTGAGCGTCGACACAATCTCTCCGACATAGGCTTCATATTCCGGTCTGTTCAGGTCCTGCTTAAGGGCCGCGGTCACCAGGTGTTCCCGGTCCTTGATACTAATCAACGCAAATAATAGCGTTAGCTGGGGCTAACTATGGGTGAATATACTAGGCACAGGCTGAAGACTTCTGCCACCGATACAAGGGGTCTAGCACTTACGCCCAGTAAAGCTTCCGCAGTTGTTGGATACGGAATTCGATAGGTCGAGTCTTGTGTTCAAAAAAAGTAGCCCGAACATTCTTCACGCGCGAGGGGATCTCCTCGACAGGCGTATATTTAATGGTGGGGAGAGCGGTAGATGCCATCTTGTGGTCGTCGTGAGATATGCCGCGCCTGTGACAACCTGGTGCCAGCTTCTTAAAACTTGGGCGTAAGAGATATCCAAAAAAAAAGAGAAACGAGTAGCCAATTGATCCGTCTCGAGCGGGGGCTTGTTGGGAATGGAAAAGGACGGTATCGATAATGATATCAAGACCGCGATATCTGGATGTCTGGGAAGCAAGCCGATGAGGTTGTTTTTAACTTGACGACGTCACGGAGTCGCATGCGCCGGTGGCGAGATGCCGAGGTAACTTTTTGCCCCTGCAGCGGCTCGGGCATCGGAACAACATGGGACGGGGCGGGATAACCCTGACATCCCTCTCAGGGGGTCGAGATTGGTGATCAAGTTACAGAGTACTCCGTACCATTTTCTTCCATTTTTGTTCGGGCCTACGTGTTGAAGAGGACGAATACGGGATAACTAGAGATACAGTCGCCATGATCATTAATTCATAGGGAATAAGATAGCAATTTGGATACATGATCATACATAGTTTAGAAGAAAGAAAAAAAAAAAAAAATGAAAATGAAAGTGAAGAAGCTTGAAGAATACGATCAATATGTGAAACTCCATCCGTGAAAATGCACCATCAGTCCCTTATTCCAACAGTAATGTTCGTGGTATGCAGTACTTGAGAAAGGAGTAGGCAAAAATAATCATTGAAAAACGCTCACAGAATGCATGAACAAAACTCAAGAACAAGATATAAAAGTAGGGGTGAATAGGAATAGAGAACGGTAGGGGGGAAAATCAATCGTGAGATGACAAATATGGCATGAACAATCATAAGTCGTTAATGGGTCATATCATGCGGCGGTAAGGACTTGTCGAAGTTTCTCTCTGAAGCTCGTGCTTGATGGAGCGTCCTCGCGGTGTTTATGCAGACTCGAGCGCCGTCGGCGCAGTCGTTCTGGCGGAGGGTCCTCTTTCTTAGCAGTCTTCTCCGCCTGGGCTTCGAGTCTCATCGACCGTCGGCGTTCTCGACGGTGCTCCCGGTGTTCCCGGTGTTCTCGGTGCTCTTGCTCCTTTCCTGGCTCTTTCTCCTTGGTTTCTTCCTGTTTGGCAGGCATTCGTTCTTTGCTGTCTTCACCTCTGCTTAGCCTTCGTTCGCGAGGCTTCGATACTTCTGTTTTCGGCTTGGGGGGCTTTTCTTGCTCTGCCCCTTCATCAGTCTTGGGCGGCTTCCTTTCACGCAGTTTGTTCTCTTCACTTCTGGCGTTACTTCGTCGTGCTCGCTCCCTTACTTGCTCGGAGTTTGTTGACCTTCTTTCACGGCGTCTGTCAGAATGCGAACGAGAGCCCGAGTTCGATTGAGAATGGGTAGAGGAACCAGAGGTGTTTGGAGGTGATGGCCGTTTGACGGGGGGGACTGGAGAGGAGGACTTTGCTCGTTCATTCACTTTCATGACCGGCTCGTGTTTTGACTGGCCGGTAGTAATCAGTCTAAACAAAGCAAGAGGCTTGGATGCGAGCGAAGATATCGGGTTTTGACTTGGCCCAGCAGGTTTAGGGGCAACGTTAGGTCGGTCACGGCCTGATAGTGATAACCGCCGCACAAGAGGTCGCTTTGGTGGATTCTGGATATGTTCTTCCTTGGGATGTTCCTCCTTAGGGCTTCCGGTTTCCTTTAAACGTTCTGCCTCAGCTCGGCGGGCTTCTCGCCGCTTTCGTCTTTCTGTTCGCTCTGCTTCGGTCTCGTTTGGCCGAGGGCGGTTACTTCTATGCCTAGTTTGGCCAGTGTGTTTCGTCTCTTTCACTTCAACAGGTGCATCGACTGGCGGTGAAGACCGCACCTCTCGTTCGGCTCTTGGTCGACGAGAGCTCGGTTTTTTCTCTCCCGAACTCTTTGAAGGTCGTGGTGGCTCCTCAGCTGGCGTAGATCGTCGGTGTTTCTTATGTCTTTTGTCTTTCGATCGCTCTTTCGATCGTTCCTTCGATCGCGATTTGGATTTGGACTCAACAGCAGTTTCCTCCGCGGCTTTAGCGTTAGGGACATCTTCAACAGCAGCAGGTTCTTCAATGATAGGTTTTGAAGCTGTATCTTCCGAAACGGGGGCTTCCACGGCCTGCGGCAATGGATCTTCCTTGATTTCTTCGACAGGCTTCTCCTCAACAACAGGTGCGGGCTGTGGGGTTGGTTCTTCAGCAGTCTTCGGTTCCTCTGTTGGAGATGCAGCCGGTTCCTCTTCAGCTACAGGTTCTACTGCTGGCTGTTCAGGGGGTGCTACTTCCTTGACAACATCCTCGGCCGGAGGTGAATCATCCTGAGGTTTTTCAGTTGCCGGTGCCTCAGGGGCTTCGGCAGAAGCCTCTTCTGTCGCTACTGGTGTTGATTCTGAAGCGGGTTCATTTGGAATATTCTCCTCAGCCGTAGCTATTTCCCGAGTTGGGGTCTCTTCTATAAGAGCAGGTTGTTCACTCGCCTTCTCCATAACCACTTCACCTGGCTGATCTGAAGTCACTACAGGGTCATTTGGAGCTGGTGTTGGTTCCTCACTCGCAGGTTCCTCGAGCTTAGGTTGTTCATCCACATCAGCAGGCTGTTTGACTTCAGGTTCTGCAGCCGTCGCATCCCCAGCAGGTGGTTCCTCAACAACGACCTCTTCGACAGCCGCTTCCGCAGCAGCTTGCTCTTCTCTTGCTGGTTCATTGGCTGCTGGCTCTTCGGTTATTGGATCTTCTGGTTTTGATTCTTCGGCCGAGGATGGACCTTCTACTTGCTCTTCAGCTGCCGGGTTATCAACAACAGGGTCCCCGGCAGCTGGCTCCCCGGGTATTGGCTTGGGTTCTACAGGCTCTTGAGCGGCTGGTTCTTCAGCGGCTGGTTCTTCGGTAGCAGGCTCTTGAGCGGCCGGTTCTTCAGCGGCCGGTTCTTCAGCGGCTGGTTCTTCAGCGGCTGGTTCTTCGGTAGCAGGCTCTTGAGCGGCTGGTTCTTCAGCAGCTGGTTCTTCGGCAGCAGGCTCTTGAGCGGTAGATTCTTCAGCGGCTGGTTCTTCAGCAGCTGGTTCTTCGGCAGCAGGCTCTTGAGCGGTAGATTCTTCAGCGGCTGGTTCTTCAGCAGCTGGTTCTTCGGCAGTAGGCTCTTGAGCAGTAGATTCTTCAGCGGCTGGTTCTTCGGCAGTAGGCTCTTGAGCAGTAGATTCTTCAGCGGCTGGTTCTTCGGTAGCAGGCTCTTGAGCAGTAGATTCTTCCGCAGCTGGTTCTTCGGCAGCAGGCTCTTGAGCGGTAGATTTTTCAGCAGCAGGTTCTTCAGCGACTGGTTTTTCGGCAGCAGGCTCTTCGGCAGCAGGCTCTTCGGTAACGGATTCCTCGATTGTAGGCTGTTCAACAGTAGATTCTTCGGCCGGAGCCTCAAGGGTAGCGTTTTCCAGGGGAACACTTTCTGTAACTTCGATAGGTACCGGTGCTGCGACGCTTGTTTCTTCCTTTTCTTCAGTAGTTACTTCCACAGGGTCGTTTGATGATTTAAGCCCATCAATGTCGGATGCATTATCGTCCTCCTCTTTGACATTACATGGATCGGGTGCTGCGCCCGCTGTGTCATTATTTCCTCCTTCGGTCGTTCCCTCGTTTTCTTCCTCAATGTCTACTGTATCAGTATCAGCTGCTTCTCCTTTATTTGGCACCTCTGGTGTTCCTTCCAGTTTCTCGCCCTCCTCTAACAGTTCAGGCGCTGGTCCTTCTTCAGCCGAGTTTTCCTCTCCAGTTGAAGGTTCTTCAGTAGCCGGGATATCTTTTAGAGCATGATCATCTTCGTTAGGTGATTCTTCTGCAGCTGGAGGTGCTTCTGGGGGTGTTGCTTCTTCAGGAGCCGGCGTCCTTTCGGTGGGAGTTTCATCCACAGCTATCTCTTCCGAAGGAGCTTCTCTAGTGGTGGTCTCTTTAGCAGGAGATTCTTCCGCAGCTGAAGATGCCTCTGCAGTTGATGTGTCTTCAGTTGGAACTTCGTTCGCCGGCGATTCTTCCTCGGCGGTGGGAGCGTCTACGGCGGGGGCCCCTTCCGCAGAAGATTCTTCTACGGGAGATGCATTTCCGACAGGAGCCTCTTCGGGGCATGTCTCTTCAACAGACGGTTCTTCTGCAGCCGCTGGCTTCTCTGTGGGGTCCTCTTCTGTGCTTATCTCTTTTGTTGATGCCTCTTCTGCAGGCTCCTCCTCAACCTCATCCGCAGTTGGAGTCTCTTCGGCGGCTGGAGCTTCGTCGGTCGGTGTCTCTTCAGCAGTTAATTCTACCGGAGCAGATGTTTCTTCAGCAGGTGACTCTTCCACAGCTGGGACTTTTGCTACTGGTTCTTGTTCTGTTTGAGCCTCTCCTGAAACTGAGCTTTCTTCAGCTGGAGCCGCTTCTGCAGGTTGGTTTTCTTCAGGGGCTGAGGCTTCTTTAGCAGGTGGGCCTTCTGAATTCGGTGCTTCTATTACAGGTTCTTGTTCCGCCGCAGTCTCTTCCGTAGCCGGCTTTTCTTCACAGGGAACTTCTTCAGCAAGGGTATCTTCCGCAGCGGGAGCCTCTTCTGGCGGTTCTTCTTTTGCTGGGACTTCTTCTGGAACAGCCTTTTCTTCAGCAGCAGCTTCTTCAGAAGGAGGATCGTCCGCAGCCGGAGCTTCTGTTGCTGGCTCTTCTTTTACCGGGGCCTCCTCTGGAACAGCCTTTTCTTCAGCAGCAGCTTCTTCAGCAGCAGCTTCTTCAGCAGCAGCTTCTTCAGCAGGCGTTTCTTCAGCAGGAGTTTCTTCAGCAGGAGCATCGTTTGCAGCTAGGGCTTCTTCCAGAACAGCCTTTTCTTCGGCGGGAGCTTCTTCAGAAGGAGGATTGTCTGCAGCGGTAGCTTCTGTTGCCGTCTCTCCCCCCGGCTTGTCTTCTGTAGACGGCGTTCCTTCGTTTGGTTTTTCCTCCTCTGCTGTCTTTTGGGTCTCCTCGGAGGCCTCATTTTCCGTTATACCTATGGGATGGTAAGTATGAGGCCCCTGCGGTACTCTAGGTGGTAGTGGGCAAGGTATACCTCCGCTACCAACCGGATAGAGAACTTACCAGAGGATGTTCCAGGGGCATCTTTTCCAGCGTCAACATCAGCCGCTGGTGCATCTTGTAGTTGTTGGTCCAAGGGGACATCCTTTTTTGGTTCTGCGTCAGCGGTAGGTTCACCATTACCGTCATCTGATGGTGGGGAAGAATATAACGAAGATATAGGGCAGTCTTTAAATTGACCAGTGTTCCAATCATATGTTTGATATTTAAACTGAGGAAGTGAAGCATACTGATAGCTTAGGTTCGACATTGTCGGGGACCGCAGGCGAGCCGTCACCCTGAGGTAGGTTGCTGCTACTCCCGTTGTCAATGTCGGGCACGACTGAATTGGACGGCAGGCGATTGGTAGCTCCCTTCTTTCCCTTCTTCTTTTTGGCCATGGTCAGGAATATCTGTGACGCTTTTGCGGGGAAGTGAAGAGTAGAAAAAGGTTGAGGAGACGGAGACACAGGAGCAATGATATGAGAGGTCTATTTGGTGTGGCAGGCCTCGGCAGTTCGGGGATAGATTGGCGTCCGTCAGAAAGGCGACCTGCGGCCCGGGATGTAAGGTGAGATTGAGGAATATTGGGGTAAGATTGGAAGAGGGGGGATAAAATGAAGGCGTGGTTGAGCGAAATAGCAGCACGTCGGACGAGACAAATTATAACAAGTAATACTAGCTCCTATGATACAGGAAAGCATGTGCCCGATGTGTCGTTTAGGCCTATCAAAAGCAATCGTCATTGATGGAGCCATGTAATCAACGGTCATTATTGAGAATTAGAAACGATAGTTTCCCAGGAAATGGGCTCTCCGAAGCAGCGATGCAAGACCAAGTGCCATTGGGGCCACGTCTCGCGGCCCCATGGGTTTTCAGAATAGGATTGCAGACAGCATTGGATGCACGCCCTACTAAGGCTTGTGGAAAGCGGCCGCTGTGGGAGGGAAACCAGGGTAACCTGCCGCAGGATACTATAAATCGTAAAACAGCAAGTTAATAATGAAAACGTGACAAGAAATACAAGGCAAACGCTGTATCATGAGAAGGGAAGAGCCACCTTACTCTCTTGTTCAAAGGGTGAGGCAGAGAGGCCATGCACTTGAGCGGGTCAGAGGGTAAAACAGCGGCGGAAAAGGTCGAAAATCAACAAAACCAACCCAATTGCAGCAACTTGCAAGAAAATCTCCCTCGTTACCGATGAGACGAAGAAGAGGTGTGGAAGTCAGATCTCTTCCAGCAAGTGACCCGGAAGCGATTCCGAGTATAGCATCATTTTCTGCCCAATATCCCGCAATTGGCCGCCTGGCCGACAGGCACTTGCAGGACTGTGGAGCACGCCTGAGGCAGGCGGTTGGTCAAGGACCAGACGGTCTCAGATCCTCGCGATCTACCAAGGTTTTCTAACCGTTTGGGTAACCGTATTCCCTTGCTGGGGATCCGACTCCGTACGCTCCAGAAGAAAGCCGTGGCTGGGGCCAGAGATGATGAACCTGCAACGTGAACTGTAGCAAGCGGCCGCGGCCAACACGAGATTCTCTGTTGTCCTGTTTCGTGCTGTTTCTCATTCATTGGGTCTGATTCAGATAAGGCCGGACGGAGCCTGACTCCAGAAAAAGCGACAGGTTCCAGAACGAGCTTCACTTCGACAAGCAGGTTGAGCAGGGAAGAAGGGCCGGCCAGATACCACAAGCGTTTCTTTTTCGCCGTCTTTCAACGAGGCGAGGATGAAATAAGCAAGCCAGAAAGTCCCGTTTAGGCCTAGTTGCGGATCGGCCCGACTTTAGCCCTAATGACTCAGCAATATAGAGGGTTTCATTGGCTGGCAAATTCAAGGTCGCCGTCTGATTGGTTGCCTCACATGCTCATGGGTTGCCCACGCAGCTGGTAACTTTAAACGTCAACTTGCTCCCTACTCCGTACGGAGTATCAGATTTGGTGCGGTGGCTGACAGGAGATAAGTTTGGTCTTGCAAGATGGTAAAGAGTCAGGAAGCCAGCCCTGCGAAGTATGACTTTGCGTGATGACCGCTTTTGCCCACGCTGGCATCAGGAACAGGAATACATCTTTTGCCTCTCTGCATGACTTCCGCGTGCCCAGCAGCTGCAATCCGGATGCAAGTGGCAGAAGGGACGAACGTGCCTGCCAAGTAATGGTCAGGTGCGCCCGCCTGGACATGAATTTATTCATTCAGGATGCATATGCCCATCTTCTCCTGCATCTCTTTATGATATTTCTTTCACCCTCTATATTTTCGGCGGCAGTGGAGCCTGATAAGTTGATTCCGGTTGTTGGCTGGATTAAACGAGAAATTGCTTCATCACATTATCGTCCGTTCAATTTTTCGCCTCCTCCAAGAAAACAGTCAGTACAAAACAAATTTCGACTGTCTTCGGGATCAGCATGCCAAATACGGACTACCCGAGTAAGTATTACGATGGTGTATATTTTCTTCCTCTTCTTGCAGTTGTGGTGTACCCCCTCTCCTTTCCTCTTAGTACCCCTCCATCATCGAGTCCATGGTATGCCCCCGATGTACAGAGTGCGTGTCGCATTCCGCGGTTAACTGTTTAAACCCCTGTTCAACATGGCTTTTCAAGCGGGGAGAAGGCATTGACCCCACTAACTACCCAGGATGTAATGCATCAATGGGAAGGTTAAATAGGCCAGCATTTGCTGACAGGAAGGAGGGGAAGAGTAGGGAGAAGCGAAAAACAACTACATGATGTCCCGCAATCTTCATATAAGAGCATAATCTTGTCTTGCTCCAATGGCTGCACAGAAACAATTAATTAGCCTGCAGGGTCGATATCCGAGTCTCATCACCTTCGTGACCTGATATGAATTTCGGGAAATCAAACAAATATCGTAAACCTTGAATCGTTGGAGGATTTTTGACTTCTATCACAAAATCTATTTAATATTTGTGCAAACAAACCTATACGTATTTACAAAGTCTCTAGTAACGTCAACGTAGCAATCCAGAAGTTGCTTTGCCTACCCCTTCCTACCCTAGGAAGAAGAGCACTGGTATCTCTCGGGGGTTCCTGCCCAAGCTGAAAATGCAGACAAAAACACATACATAGCCAGCGCCTCAAGAGAGCCACGTATTCAGCAAAATACAGGTAAGGTGGCCTATGTGTTTCGAAATGTGTTGTTAAGTACCTTGTCGAGTCGGGAGCTATAACTTGACTTCAACAAGGTGAGCCACGATATGTTCGCATGAAACTGAGTCCAAACAGAACATTCGTGAGATTCAGCGCAACAAGCATGCAAGTCGGAACACCAGTGTAGTTCTGCCCGACGTACGGAGCGTATGCCAAGGACTTCATAAACTGATCTGCTAACTCTTTATGCAGTCCTTAGCGTATTTAGGAAGCAATATAGCCAAGGTATGTGAATTATCTTTCATTGTTATAACTATAGTTTGGGTCAGTATATGTTGGATCCGAACTGCGAAAATGTACCACGGCCCTTTGTTACCCAAGCAGTTTGCCGGGGAGGGGGGGAGGGGGTTAAAAACTACATACCTGAAACCACGCAAAGAAGACCCGAACATGACCATGACGTCTACTTCAATAGGCTCACCTTCGATTTTCATTTTCCTTCTTTAGCTGTTCCTCCATTGTTATTCTCCATCGTGGCCCTAACCGCTTCATGGCCCAGATAACAACGGAGCTGGCAAGGCAAACAAGACCAAGAATCGTAAATAGCCAACCATTTCCAATGGCATCTATAATAGGAGCAGCAACTACACCCCCAACACAAGAAGCTATGTTTCTCATGAAATTATTCAGGGCGACACCGGCTGAAGAACGATTGGGCATAAATTCGGTCAACATAGTCGTTGACATGCTGAAAATCAGCATAGACCCTACGCCAAAAAAGAAATTGGCAACAATCTATATCCAAACCAAGTCAGATGATATTATTGTGTATGATTGTGCCTTACACTCACCGTAGCGAACCAGTGCACCCCATTTTCTGCTGTCCAAGCATACCATATCAATGCAGATGGGAAAAGAAGTGCCCCCACCCATGCATTCTCACGCATTCTATCCTCGGGTATAAATATGTATTTGCCATTTGCATCCACTCTGTTGGCGTGCCTTGCTTCTCGTTTCATGATGGAGTCCATCCAAGGCCCTCCAAAAACACTGGCAGCAATATAACCCAACGCCCCAGGGATATATAGTAAGCCAATAATGATAGTAGAAAAATTATAGGGGTCTCTGCTGAACGTAATCTCTATACTTATGTTCATGACATACAAGCATCCAAAAGCGATACTTGCATAGTACACAGTCAGAGCAACGGCCGGGAAACGAATATAAAGAATTATCTTTAGAGGATCAATGATGATAATTTTGAACATGTTTAAAGCCCTAGTCGTTTGCTGTACGACCTGTCGAGATGACACCCGACTCAGAGTGCGTTCGATCTCCGGACTTCCATTTTCTGGTTGAGGAGGGGGAAGAGGTTTACGGTTTGCAAGAGTTTCTGGCAATGCAAACAGTATGAAGACCAGTATAAGACCGCCATAGATTGCAAGGAACCATTGCGTACTCCTCCATCCTAAAGATTGTGTCAAAATCCCACCGAGTATAGGAGCTATAAGGGGACCACAGAGAGGACCAAGGTAGAAGATGCCCATAGCACGTCCACGATCAATAGGATCCCAAACATCAGCGATTGTACCAGCCCCTACTGCTTGAACTGACGCAGCAGCTCCACCAGCGAGAACTCGCATGATGATCAACATCGTAATGGAGACCGAGAGAGCGGATAGAATGCTCCATAGAGTGAATAGGACGAATGAAGCAAGGTATATTGAACGGCGCCCCAGCCGCTCACTAAATGATGACCACCAGAGAGGAAATATGGATATACTCAGCATATACAAAGCGACGGAAAGATTGGTAACCGTTGCTGTCGTATTATATGTCCTTGCAACTTCGCCAAGTCCAGCTGTCAAAGAAATATTTATATTAGCCCCTGTCATAAAAGATAGAGATACCATGAGCTAACAGGAGTGGCAATAACATACGAAGAAATATAGCGCTCCCCATAGGCGCGGCGGCAGCTGCCACAGCGACAACGAAAGTAATAAACCATTTTGATTTCCGATTATAATGTTTTGGATTTTCAACCTCAGCCAGTAGAGTGAGTGACCCAAATAGGCCTCGCCGTCTGCCTCTGGGCACAACGACCGGTGGTATGTAAGAACTTGTTCTTGTCAGCTGAACGGCAGCCTCCTCGTCTAGAGGTGAATTCGATTCTCCGTTATTGATGCTCACTTGGCTCCCTTTCTCCGAGGTAACAGGTGCATATTCACCAATACCCTGGGTTGTGGCGATGGATGGCTCCCCAGAAACAGTTGGGGTGGAAGAGGCAGCAGGGAAGCCCGCCTGGGAAGAATCCCCCGCCGACTCCTGCTTTTCAGTCCCCATGTAGCTCCGCTTCTAGTCAAAGGTTCTCAACGAGAGGAATCCACAGTTCGAGTATAACTATCGCTTGTAGATATCCTCACTCAGCACCGAGCCTCATCCCCTATCGAGCCGAGTATTGCAGGATGTATATAAGTTAGAAAGCAACGGCGGCTTTTTGGTATACTTGATAGGGATCCCAAGAAGTCAAAAATGCAGGAAATCCAGGAGAGAGTAGCGCTATTCAGATAATAAAAACAAAAACAAATGAATAAAAAGATAGCATTCAAAGAACCTCTCTCTTAAGTGGGGATGAGGCCTACATAAATGAACGGGAAGGATGAATTTGGCCTGGACTTAAGCACGGATTTGGGAACCCTGGCCCGAGTGACGATATCCACTTTCTCGATGTTACTATTTGCTCGTTCAGCATTTCTTTTGAGATCCTGGCAAAGTAGTTGTTGGCCCTAAGAATTGACCTCGGTTGTCTGTTATCATTGGAAGAACTGTCCCTCTCAACTTCATCGCAGCACGCAGATAAAAACAGCATGCCTGACCGTGTACTCCGTAGCGGCCCCTGTGAATCAATACAGGTTTCCCTCCCGCTCTTCGGAAGGGACTTGTCGCTCTGCATGCTCCTCTGTCGTATGTAAAAAATCTGCTTGGATGTCCGGCAAATCGCACGGCTTTTCGGTGTTAAGCGTGCCGTTTTTGCCGAGGAAGGCGCGGTCCCGCGCTAGCCAATAGTATCACTTGATGAACATTGCTTATTAAGCATATGGTTATGGGAGCGTGGGGTTTATCCAACTTCCCAGTTGCTCTCCAACATCCCAAAGCAGCATGCCGGCAGTGTATCAATTTGAGACTTGATGACTCCAAAGTGATCAATATCCATCATGTCGAATTTAAACCCTGGGTTAAGCGAACGATTTCTCAACCTGAAAGACAAGCGCCCCATTGAGGTATGGGAGGACTTATGGCAGGAAGAAAAGACCCCTTGGGATAGAGGCGTACACAATCCAGCTCTGGAAGACACCTTAGAACAAAAGTCCGACATTTTAGGAAACGCTATTATAAAGATTGAAGGCGAAGGGAAAAGGCGGAAGAAGGCTCTTGTGCCTGGATGTGGTAGAGGCGTAGACTGCTTTCTACTTGCATCATTTGGATATGACGCCTATGGTCTGGAATATAGCACCACAGCCCTGGAGGAGTGCCAGAAGGAGGCAGAAAAGTATGGAGATTTAGTGAAGCCAAGAGACAAAGAAATCGGAAGTGGAAAAGTCGTGTTCTTGCAGGGAGATTTCTTCAAGAGTGATTGGGTAGAGAAAGCTGGGTTGGAAGAAGGTTGTTTTGATCTCATTTATGACTATACTGTGAGCTGCCTCCGTGATTATGAAGACTGCTTTTGGACAATGACTGACAGCAAGTGACTTTGCTCTGTTACTCGCACGTCGTAACAGTTCTTCTGCGCTCTCAACCCTCTCTTGCGTCCGGGATGGGCTCTTCGACACTCCCAGCTCCTTGCACGATCACCACAAGGCTATCTGATATGCCTTGAGTTTCCAACAACGAAGGATCCCGCTTTAGGAGGCCCGCCGTTTGCCTCCACCCCCGAGGCGTATCTAGAACATTTGAGCAAACCTGGTGAAGACATCCCTTACGATGACAAGGGCAATGTTCAGGCTGGTTTGTCCAACAAAACGGGAGATAACGGCTTGGTTCGTGTGGCACATTGGCATCCAGAGCGGACTCATGAAGTCGGCAAGGATTCAGATGGTACCGTAAGGGATTGGGTCTCTATATGGTGCCACAAGTGAAACGCGAGCACTCGCAAGCAGACAACCGGCCATTCAATCCCTCTTTGTACGTACCTGGGTAGTTGATAAGCATATTTTTGCTACTATCTCACTAACCATGCTCAAGCGGAGCTGTGAGATAGGGCATTGTAATGCTCCCCAAGTCCATATGTATGCCGATAGTACGCCAACCATATATCCTTTATTTTAGATTCGTTAATTTCACCATCTGGTAGGAACTTTTCGATGCGCCCATCTCCTTGGACGACATTTATTCGCACTTTATAAGCCCGTGCAATGGCCTGCAGTTCTAACTGACCTCCCCATTCTGCTGTTGATCTTATTTTTTGAGCGTAATCTTCAATTGACTCTTCCAGGAACGGAGCAAAATCATTGGCATTGGAGAGTATAAAATCAGCCGTTGTAGCCCGAACGCCTTTATAGCCATTAGTTTTTATCGCATCGGTTAAAGTTGGTTCCGATTGTTCTGGGCTCAGACAAATGCCATTTTCTGTCAATTGCCACGCCACAGCAGAATATAAACAATGTCCGTCTGGTGCGATGTCTTTCTCTTTCAGCTTTAGACGCGCAAAGGCTTCATCCATAGCCTTACGCTCATTAGCACGTTTGTCGGTCTGGTTTGCCGCTTCGATTGTAGCATTGTTAATCTCTGCCTCACGCTCGGCCGTGCGTCTAGCCAAACGTGCTTTTTGGCGATTGCCACGTCTTGGACCAGGACCTCTCTCGGTTGTGCTGGTCACGGCGGCAGGCGGGTTAACTGGAGGCACAGAGCAAACTGTTGTCCCATTGGTATTCAATTCCTCAGGCTCTTCGGCCTGGCCATCATTCTCGATATCCAGCTCGTTTATCTGATTGATTGTGTCTGCATCTCCGACGTCTACCTCCCCGTTGAGTTGAGATATTTCGGCCTGCTGTTTATCCAAGAGCTGTCTCTGTAAACTCTCGCATTCATCATTGATGCCTTTACGTGTCTTCTTTGTTGCTGACTTTTTCTTCTGTGTTATCCGTGACTGGAGGTCCCTTTGCTCTTTCCTGTGCCGAGCTTGCAGCTCCTCCATCCTGGACAGATGAACTTGGATCGAGATGAAATGAAATATATGGGTATTAAATCCGGAATAGTAAATAAGTAGCACGGTTGCTTTGTGATGTTTATTTATGGTGGTAGTCTTTATCGATCGGGTTATAGCGTTGATTGTGCTTGGTCTTGACGTCTTGTCAACAGCCCACCTCAGCAAAAAAAACAGTCTCCTCTCGATGATTGACGCTTATGTAATAGTATCAATATATCACGTGATATGAACTGGTCGCTCGGGTTGGCTCCTTTGACCCAGTGCTCTTCTATTAGTTCATTGGACAACATTCTGAAGAAGGTTCACAGTAGCCAATGATCTTGCACTAACTCTCAGATGCAGGTGCTAATTTAAACTTTAAGGGTTTGAAATTTCCATAATCTTGTTACTAAGCTGAGTAACCGGGAACCGCATCGAGAATGCACCCGGACCAATGGTGTAAAAGGAGGAAGTTGCCTCGGCATCTTTCGAAGCAACCGGCAAGCCAGCTTTAGGCAGGTCTGTATAAGATCCGAGATTTCCTCAAAATTTACTATTCAAATGACATAGAGTGCACTCAATAATAAAATTGGTATAGATCAATGAACTCTTCCAAAATGGACGCTGCATCCCTCTTTGATGTTAAAGTTCGTTTTCTCCTCCCTTCAGGCTGTATTTCCAGCTGTGATGGCCTAATTCTAATAACAATGTGTAGGGTAAAGTTGTTCTGGTCACAGGCGGTGCCAAAGGAATTGGTCGTATGATCTCCGAGGGATACGTTGTGAATGGCGCAACTGTGTATATCACTGCTCGAGATATCAAGACTTGCGAGGCAGTCTGTCAAGAGTTGAATTCGCTTGGAAAGGGCAAGGCATATGCCATCCAAGCGGACCTATACAAAGAAGAGGACTGCAAGAAACTCGCTGAGGAGTTTGGAAAGCGCGAATCTAGTATGCTCTCCACAATCTGCCTGTATTTATTCGCTAATGACAAGACTAACTGACGTCGGGTTAGAGCTCAATATCCTTGTCAACAACGCGGGCTCCAATTGGGGTGCTCCTTACGATGAATATCCATCATCTGCATGGACTCGTGTCCTTACTCTGAACCTTCACCGTGTGTTCAATGTCACGCAACTTTTCACTCCGTTCCTTGAAAAGGGAGCTGGTGAACTGGACCCAGCGAGGATAATAAACATTGGAAGCGTTGATGGACTACGAGTTCCAGCACTGGAGACGTTTGCCTACAGTGCTAGTAAAGCTGGTCTCCATCACCTAAGTAGGGTTCTAGCAAACCATCTAGGAAGGAGGAATATCACGTATGTCCCCTAGCTGTTACAGTGAAAGGTTCTTTGCTAATGCTACGAGGGCAGATCAAACACTCTTGCCTGCGGTCCATTCCAAAGCAAGATGATGAAGGCAACTCTAGACAAGTTCCAAGAGGTGATTGAAGCTGGGATCCCACTTGGGCGTATAGGTACTCCTCAGGATGTTGCTGGTGCTTGTCTGTTCTTGAGCAGCCGTGCTGGAGCATACATCAACGGCTCTACTATCACAGTGGATGGCGGAAGCGTCATTGGATCGAAGCTATAAATAGAGATATGCTACACCCATGCACTCCGCAATCCAATTATCTAGCCATATAACTACTATATTTTATATGAAGTAATGGAAGCTGCGTATATAATGTTGCATTGTGCTGAGATACCTTTGGGGTAAATGTACACGTGCTCTGACATAAGCATGAGCCGCCCTCTTGCCACCTGCGTGGGACTTCAGCGTCATAGCTAAGTTGGCAGGATTCGATGAAGGATCGTGTTGATTATCTGGAGCCGTCAACACATACGTCTTTTCTCATTTTGCTGCCGAAAGGGTTGTTAGAAATGAGACGATAAGCCGGGTTTGAGCGCTGCATCTCGTCGTCATAACTAACCGAAGTTGACGAGTTAACGAACTAGTTAGCCGTCTTGGCAGATTTGGTGTTTGACGTCTTGTTAGCTAGCTACGTTGCTCAAACCTCATTATTTCTTCATATCACCATCATTGAAGCTACACTGGATAATGAGCACGTCAGGCGGGCAACATAAGCGGCATTCCTCTGATGGTGTCGACCCTTTTTCCCACCCAGATATCTACTATGGCGAGAGGCAAGGAACCAAGAAGGTTAACCATAGGAGAGCGTTGTCATCTGTGCGTTACAACTACTCTCTTATTGTCCTGATATACGGAAAGCATTTAATAATGAATATATGACCGCTAGACTTTGAAAAGATTCAACGCTGAAGATTTAGAGCACTTGGTTGCTCGTAGAGGTAGCCATGGTAAGCTGGTGCCCGCTAGATGTCGCTTGATCGCCCAAAACACTGATTGTGCCTACATCGACTAGACGAACATTCATACTCACGGAAATTCCTTATCGATGTCGAACCAACCCTGCAAGCCCTCCTTGAGAGGGAAGATACGGATAACAATATGCAGATTACCATAGAGGACGCTGGTCCCAAGGTTCTTCACGTTGGCACAGCGGCATCCTCTGGTTTTAGGAAATCAGATCTAAGAGGGACCTACATGCTCTCCAACCTACTTCAAGAGCTTACGATAGCAAAGGACTACGGTAGAAAACAAATAGTCCTCGACGAGCAACGCCTGAATGAGAATCCTGTGAATCGACTTTCCCGTTTAATCCAAAACTCGTTCTGGAAAGCGTTGACCCGCCGAATCGACGGTTCTAATATCGAAATCGTGGGAAGAGATCCTAAGGACTGGACCGACGACCCGAGACCACGCATTTATGTGCCAGCAGGTGCCCCCGAGCAGTATGAATACTATAACAAAATTGCTGAATCCCAACCTGAGCTCCGGTTGGACGTCCAGCTCCTCCCGAGTGGAGAAATCACCCCTGAATATGTGAGAGACCTAAACAGTAAGCCGGGGTTGTTAGCACTGGCCATGGAAGAATATGTGGATCCGGATACAGGAGAGAAAGACCTTCGGGGGGTCCCATACATTGTCCCCGGTGGACGCTTCAATGAGCTATACGGTTGGGACAGTTACATGGAGTCCCTAGGTTTACTGGTGACGGAGCATGTTGAACTAGCCCGAGACATGGTCATCAACTTTTGTTTTTGTATCAAACACTATGGGAAGATCCTTAACGCTAACCGATCATATTACCTATGTCGCTCCCAACCTCCATTCCTGACTGATATGGCACTGAGGGTGTATGATCGAATCAAATCGCAGCCTGGAGCAACGGACTTTCTCAAGGAAGCCACTTTGGCAGCCATCAAGGAATATCACAGTGTTTGGGTGTCAAAACCACGACTTGATCCGAAGACAGGATTGTCCAGATACCGGCCTTCTGGCATTGGAGTACCACCCGAGACAGAGCCGACCCATTTCTATCATATACTCCTACCTTATGCAAAAAAGCACGGAGTTACATTTGATGAATTTGTCAAGGCATACAACAGTGGTGAAATTAAATGCGCTGAGCTAGACGAATATTTTTTGCATGACCGAGCAGTAAGAGAATCGGGTCATGACACATCCTACCGACTTGAAAATGTGTGCGCCAATCTTGCAACAATCGACTTGAACTGTCTGCTATACAAGTACGAAATGGACATTGCACGTGTTCTGCGGGATCATTTCAAAGACAAACTGTACATTCCCCCTGAATTCCGAACCCCCGAAACAGAATCCAGGGAGTATGAAAGCTCATCGTTATGGGATCGTCGTGCAAGGAGACGAAGGGCAGCAGTTGATAAGTACATGTGGAATGAAGAAAAGGGGATGTACTTTGACTATGACACCGTCAAGGAACAGATCACCAGTTACGAGAGTGCCACGACATTTTGGTCAATGTGGGCAGGTGTTGCGAACCCACGACAAGCGGCCGTCCTTGTTAGCAAGGCTTTACCAAAGTTCCAAGCTTATGGTGGACTTGTATCAGGCACCGAGGAATCTAGGGGTAAAGTTGGCATTGATCGGCCAAACCGCCAATGGGACTACCCCTATGGATGGGCACCGCAGCAAATACTTGCATGGACTGGGCTTATGCGATATGGTTACCAAGAAGAGGCGGAAGAATTGGCGTATAAATGGTTGTTTATGGTCACAAAGGCCTTCGTTGACTTCAACGGCACCGTCGTTGAAAAATACGACGTTACTCGTCCTATCGATCCTCACAAAGTCGATGCAGAGTACGGAAATCAGGGTATTGATTTCAAAGGGGTATCGAGGGAAGGGTGAGTAGCATCTAGAAATGGATATCGTCTTGGGCAATTGTCTAACAATTTTCTACTTTAGTTTCGGATGGGTCAATGCGAGCTATGTGTATGGACTTCAATTTTTGAATGCCCATATGAGACGAGCCTTAGGCGCATGCACTCCTTACCAGACGTTCAAGGAAGCGACCACTGCCGTGAACTTCTAAGGATTCCACTCTCCTGCAGCGGTAGATGGAAAAGATGTGTTTGTTACTTTCTTCTTTCAGGTGTTATGCTTCCAGCTCTGTTACTGGGGCTGATTAGGATGATCACAACAGGAGCAGGGAAGCTGAATACTCAACGTGAATTCCACTCTTCATTCTGGAGAATATTTTAACTTTTTTTACGTATTTGTATTTTGGGATACTGTTTTCTTGTGTATGGAATTCCCGACTACTATTCAACTCCATCTATTCCGTAGTTTTGAAATCTCTTAGGACCAAGTGACCAGTCTGCCAACATCTCCACAGTCTCACCAAGCACTGAGCTAGTTAACTCTGGCTAGCCAGTTGGATATCCCTAATACACTCGTTACCAGCCAGTCCGGATACCAATTTTTGAAGGTCCAACGGAAGACAGCCGCGACTGACGAGCCACTGGCTGCTGTCCTAGAACCATAGCCACCAACACATCAGCCGAGGCATACCCATATTCCCTAGCCATCTTATCAGATCCGTGTGTCACCTCCAGATTCGGCCAGCTTCCGCCGGGGATTTTCCACGGGTCAGGTGACGCGCGCCTTTCATGTGAGTAGCGCGCGTTGATTGGTTGCTCGGATGCTGGCCGAACTCACATGCGAACTGCTTGAACGTCATCTCCCTTCATTCAAGACATTTACATAGCAGATTCAGAGCCCAATGCTCATTCAATACTATGGAATTGGATAAGTGGCCTCTACCTAGCAGAAGCCAACAGGCTGTGTTTCCCTAGGTGAACCGGCGGAAGTTTTTCCCGATATCAGATTGTCGGAAGCCTATATCCGCACATGTTTTTTTAACTCTCGATGGCGCACGAGAAATATGGATATTCTACGAGCAGTCTGGACTTTCCACTGCTCTTTAATTGCCGAGTGGGCCAACTCGATATCTCCTCCTTAGCTCCAAGGCCGCCCATGCTTTTCGGACCCTGGCCGTTGTTGATGGGCAGGCGTCGAAGCTCCCCCATTATCGACGTTTATGCCTCGGTGGAACTGGATACTCTGACACTAACTGGAGACACCTTGAGGCCTTTCTTTGGTTGACTCACAATGCAAATGAAGATAAAATAAAGCGCTGCACCCACCCGGGTCAGCTTGACTCGTCTCTTCTCAATTTCTGGAGTTCTTGTACCTCTGTACACCTAATTTGCTGCTGAACCTATTCATCCATCTCACTGCCATAATATTTGGGCGGTTTTATATATAGCCTTTCAACATGTCATACGTTGAACAAGAGGAACAGAAGTTCCTGCAAGACGTTGAACAAGTCAAGAACTGGTGGAAGGATTCAAGATGGCGATACACCAAACGCCCATTCACCGCAGAGCAAATTGTTGCTAAAAGGGGTACCTTGACAATTGATTACCCATCAAATGCACAGAGCAAAAAGTTGTGGAAGATTCTGGAGCATAGATTTGCGGTACGAGATCCGTACTTCATATTTTCCAGTCAATCCTGCTAACTGTTGCATCTCATGAAGAACAAAGATGCTAGTTTTACTTATGGTTGTCTGGAACCAACCATGCTCACCCAGATGGTAAAATATCTAGATACTGTCTATGTTTCTGGTTGGCAGAGCTCATCAACTGCTTCCTCAACCGATGAGCCTTCTCCTGACCTTGCTGACTACCCAATGGTAAGTACTATCTCAAATACGAACGCTCAAGGGCCTAGACTTATACGATATTGTTTAAAACAGAATACTGTGCCGAACAAGGTCAACCAGCTTTTCCTAGCTCAATTGTTCCACGATAGAAAACAGAGAGAGGAACGCCTTCGCTCCCCCAAGGAACAGCGCAACAGCCTGCCGAACATTGATTATCTCCGTCCAATTATTGCTGACGCAGACACTGGACATGGTGGTCTGACCGCTGTCATGAAGCTTACAAAACTATTCATTGAGCGTGGAGCTGCCGGAATTCATATTGAGGATCAAGCCCCTGGTACGAAGAAGTGCGGACATATGGCTGGAAAAGTTCTTGTTCCAATCAGTGAGCATATCAACCGACTTGTAGCCATCCGAGCTCAAGCTGATATCATGGGTATGTTACGAATGTTAAATGGTTTTTCACATATATCTAAATCCGTCGCTAATATGAATGGTAGGAACTGACCTTCTGGCTATCGCGCGAACTGACTCCGAGGCGGCAACCCTAATCACTAGCACTATTGATCCCCGGGATCATGCCTTCATTGTTGGATCCACCAACTCTAGCATTGAGCCTCTTAATGATCTGATGGTTGCTGCAGAGCAGGCGGGCAAGAACGGTGCCGAGCTTCAACAGATTGAGGACGAGTGGACCAGCAAGGCCGGGTTGAAACGTTTCCAAGACGCAGCCATTGACCAGATAAATGCTACTGCCTCCATCTCTAACAAAAAGGCTGCTATAGACAAATTCCTTGCCGATATCAAGGGAAAGAGCAACTCTGAAGCCCGTGCTATCGCCAAACAGTTGACTGGCTCTGACATTTACTGGAATTGGGATTCGCCACGAACTAGAGAAGGATTTTACAGATACCAAGGTGGATGCGAGTGTGCTGTTAACCGCGCCGTTGCATATGGCCCATTCGCTGATCTCATCTGGATGGAGAGTAAACTTCCTGACTACGCGCAAGCCAAAGAATTCGCTGAAGGTGTGCATGCCGTCTGGCCCGAGCAGAAACTGGCGTACAACCTCTCGCCCTCCTTCAACTGGAAGACAGCTATGCCCCGCGACGAGCAAGAGACTTATATCCGTCGTCTGGGACAGCTTGGCTACAGCTGGCAATTCATTACCCTTGCTGGTCTACACACAACTGCCTTGATATCTGACCAATTTGCCAAGGCATACGCTAAACAGGGTATGCGTGCATACGGAGAGATGGTTCAGGAGCCGGAGATGGATAACAAGGTCGACGTCGTCACCCACCAGAAATGGAGCGGCGCAAATTACGTGGATGAGCTATTAAAGATGGTTACCGGCGGCATCAGCAGCACTAGTGCCATGGGTAAGGGCGTTACTGAGGAGCAGTTCAAGTAGACTAAATTTCCTTTCTTGACCTGTTTGATATAGATATTGAGATACTTGTATAATGATCACCTTTTGTTTTGCCTATTTATTCATTTCATCCGCTTATTTGGCCCCTTCTCGAGTCCTTCAGCTCTTTGTTCTCCAGGGGACGATGCAAGGCTCGACGAGCGGGAGGGTTAGGAATGCGAAAACGGCGTTAGTGGATTTGGTGATTGCAGGTCCATAGATGCCTTGAGCTCCGATTCGGGGGCATGGCGGCATTAATATGCTCTCGTAGTAACGCATTCCATGATGTTAGAACTGCAAACAAATTTTCAGTGAATCTGTTAGGAAATTTATTGTGGGTAAATGTGATTCCCTATAGCGGAAAGCAACCTGACTTGAATGCATCGAACCGCAAACTGCATATCCTACTGACAACGTTAGTATATTAGACTCTGCAGGTTACCCAAGCCTACTCAGAAATAAACTAGCCAAAACGATGGCTTTGGACTCTATATTTCCAGGATTTTCTGTTTTATTAAGCCAATTTTGGAAATTGGCTGCATTTTTCCAAGTGGTTGTTGTCGTAGTATTGTTTCAGCCCGAAGAGCAAGCAGACAGCGAGTAGGTTGGTATTTGCAGCGCGCTGCGCACCTAATTTGGCCAACATCTCAGGAAGTTGCACAAGACCAGTCCAACGTTCCGGCACCTGAATATTATTTAGGGGAAACGATGGATTCTGATCTTCCTATTCCTATCCATGGGACGGAGTTCGATTTTCAACTCACCCAATCATTGGGCGTGGCACCACGCCTCGCCGATGGAGGTTGCTGTCAAACATAATTCTCCCTCCATGTCAACGCCACTCAGACTGACATAGGTTAAATCCCTACAGTGTAGTTCCCCATACAATATCCCCGCACGGTGCATGTGAATATGGGACGTTGTCAAACTATCATCCAGAGATATAAGGATGGAGAGCGTTTTTTGGGGGGAAACAAACGGGACATAGTAATTTATTCCCTGAGCCGTTGGTCCTCCCTTACTTATCTGGCGATAAGCCCAGCATAGCCGGGCCCTGTCCTGTCTGTTCCATGTCGGAGTCTAGGTGGAATAGGTATCTATGGAGGTAGAATAGTCCCTCCTCCAATGGCTTGCGAAACATGTGAGATACCCCATACATGATGTAGGCTGGAGGATGTAGGTTGTACGATGTCAAAAATACACCAGGGCTGCGGCGAGGAAAGAGATTGCTGAGCCTTGCAACAAACAAGGGTTCATCTGGAACAAAAAATAAAATAAAAAGAAAAAGAAAAAGTCGAATAGAAATAAGGTTAGATAACGAGCATTCTGCCAAGACTTAGCTCGTTTAATTTGTGATATAATTAGTAACAATTAGTAAACAACCAAACAATACGAAGAAGGCTAAGAATACTTTTAAGAGAGGAATGCTCTAAAATGCAGGCATACCAGCCATGATTCAGGAAAGTCAAGTAGTATGTTAAGTAAAAACGCTTTGTATGTCGTATGCCGTGTATAACTCCATAGATGTGGCGCTCCTTCATATGGGAAAGAAAAAAAATGAAAACATTCAGACGAAGTGAAGTGCTCCTCTATATATGCATAGAATGGGAATAGAATGTAAAAGTATACAAAGCCCGAAGATGCCAATCAGAAATACCCAAAGACATTTCCAGAAAAAACCAAAAATATTCAATATATGTTCATGAAGAAAAGTCGTTAAAGGCGTAAAAAATCAATGGGCGGAAAAGAAGTGTGAAAAGAATATAAGAAGTAAAATAGAGAAGGAGAAAAAAGAAGCAGAAGGAACGGGCGGGGAGAGACTCAGGAAAGCATAAAATCAAAGCAAGCCAACCCAAGCCAAAATGAAACAAGGTACATCCGAATAAAGAGACGGAATTTGGAGAGGGGAAAAATAGACAAATGCGAAAGACTTCAAACTCCCTAACCCTGGTACCGGAGGGGGAAAAAAAGAGCACTGAGTCTTCATCCAAAGGACCCATGCAATGAGTTGAATATATATAAATAACATAAAGCTCATCGTTGTATCAAGATGTATAGGATGAGATAAAGTTGGCCTTGCGTGGAGGGAGAGGAATTGAGGTAATCCGTGCTCCAGTAATTTTGGAATAAACGGAAAATGGAATGAAGGATAAGACCTGAGCAAATAGTATACTATTATTCAGTGAATTTGACTTGGGTCGGAAGTAGGTTTGCTGGTTAGCGAAAGCGGCCGTTGGGTATCTTGGAATGGAGTTAAGGAAGAAATCTGGGAATTTTTGAGCCAAATTCGCCCCGCGAGTGAAATTAACTATGCCCAATCAACTATAGGCTGGATTGATTCCGAGGGCGGGAGCAAGTTTACATCGCAAGGATAGCCATGTGCTTCAGGCCAAGTCATAGGAAGATTGCACTGCAGGTCTGTTAGTAAATTTTACAGTTGATAATTTCATATGTTGAATGGAAAAGAGGTATCACCTACAGTGCGTGTGCTATCATCATCGCCTGGGAGGGTAACCAGTGGTGAAGTTTGTGCCACTGTAGAGTCAACCGCTTGAAAACCGCCGAAACTCGAGTCATAGGGCAGCGAATTTCCCATGATAGTTGGATCGACCATTGGCTCATGAAAGATACCAATACCTGTAATGTGCGATGTGCTGAATGGGAAATGGGCCCCATGGCTGCTATCGGAAGAAGGAGATCGGGAACACTCTGGAGAAGAAAAGAGGCTTGACTCGTCACCCGCAGAATATGTGATGCTGGAGTATCCAATAGATGGGTCGGATGCCCTTCTAAAGCTAGTCCAGTATGGCGGTGAAAGAAGTTGGGTGTTCAGGTATGGAGAATGCGTGGCTTGAAGTGAGTGTAATTCGGGAGTGACTGGGGGAATTTGAGCCGAGTTTGGAACGGAATGGGGCACTGGAACAGAAGGAGACGACATTGGTATAGCATCGGAGGCATCAGAAATTTGGCTAATTCGTCTTTTGTGACCGATGGTCGGCTTAGTGGAAAGGACATCTTGTTCACTGTCCAGGCTGATGTTAGCATCTCTTTCTCCACTATCAGCTCGGTGTGGAATCATACTGTTTCTCCATGTGACGCGAAAGAAGGTCTGACCGGTGAAAACCTTTCCCACATCCATTGATGGTACAGACGAAGGTTGCCTGTGGGTTATGGTTCAACTCATGCCGGCTATAAAGATGAAGAATCTTAGTATTAAGCTCTTGATGGGTTTGCACATAGGTTCCGTATAGATAATCTAAACAGGGCGAGAGAGATATACCGTCTATGTTCGGCTCTTGTGAATACCTGAAAAGAAAGAAAAGAAAGAGTATTAATAAGGAAAGATCTAGACACAAAGGAGCAAGGAGACATCCTGCACTATTTTGCGCCTTACCTTCGAACAGCCAGGAAACTGACAGGCGTGGACTCTTTTGCCCTTCTTTGCTTTGCTAACACGGTGGGTAGCAGGAGTGTATGTAACAGGCATGCTGACATTGACATTGTCTCGGCGTTGGGATTTGGGGGCGCATTTGCGGGCTGTCATAGTAGAGGGCATTCCGACAGTTCCCTCGGAGCGACTTCGATAAAGTTTCATGGGAGTAGGGCGGTGCACACTGAGGTTTGGTGAGCAATAACCAATGAAGGGAGTGCCGTCAACCGGAGAGACCATCGTGGGAGTAAGTAGAGGAGTGTGCGGCGTGAGTGGCATGGTGAGCGGCGTCAAGGCGGGAACTGAGCAAGGGACCGCTTCGGTATATGGACTGGACCACGACAAAGTAGAATCCATAGTAGCTGCTGCTGTTGCTGGAGAGTCCATCGTTCAAAAGAGGGGAATATCGAAATGGAGGAGAGTCGGCAGCGAGGAGATGTCAAGCATTCAAGAAGCAAGAAGCTTGAGGATGGCAGCGGCTGTGGTGATTGAGACCGGAGGTGGGATGGCTGTAGGGGAGTGAAGAATCCGTTGAAGTCTGGAGGAGCCATGACGAACTAAATAAAAGAGACCTGAGGGTCCCTATTATATATCCAGATGCAGTCAAGGTGCGCACGAACGAGTATGTCTTGCTGTAGTTTCGCGTCTGCGCTGCGTTAAGATGCCGATTCTCAGGATGCAAGGTAAAGTTGCAAATAATACCCCAGTCGGACCTAAAACCTTAGCGTCAGAAAAAAGCAAAATGATGGTTAAGACGGTCTTGAAAAAGAAAGAAATGTGAGCAAATGAGCCAAGGTGGATCAAAAATAGAAGCTAAGTACACAAATTAACCCGTGATGGTGGGCAGTGTGGCTGCTGGCGCTGTGACGACCAGGAAAGATGCAGGCGCCGGGGTCAGGGGTTGTGTTGATGCATACTCGCGCCGACCTTTTTGCCTCTCCTCTCCCCTTCCACCCTTCTTTACCTGGCTTGTTGTAGCTGTGTGAGCGTGTACGTACAGAACTAAAACGATCTTGAAACACTCATCACAGGCGCTGGCGGCTGGAACAGTTATCCTGGGCCCTTTACTGGCGAGCAGTTATGCAGGGCAGCGCCCCGATGCGCTGTTCCCTGGCCATCGAGCGGCCTTCGAGGGCGGAGCGCAAAGTGCAGAGTAAGGACACCTCTTAGCGTTCTGGAGTGATAGCCATGAGGGTCGGCGGCTAAGTGCATTATTATCCCATAGAACCAGAACCACCGTGGCAGATGATATCGCCGCTGGTCGTTGTCGCCAAAACGTTTGACGTTGAAGGGTTGAAGTCAAAAGAAGGCCGGCTGCTTACTTGGCTTTTACTTTCCACGTGACCGATAATTTGGATGGATGGATGGATGGATGGATGGAAGCTCATATGTTATTGAAGTCCATCCAAATCCTGCGACGAGTTGTGAGGTTCAGTATCGACATCGCTACGTTTTCGCGTCTTCGCGGCATCGCCATGGAGTATAGAGGGCGAGATTTGAGGGCTTACAGTCTCTGTATGAGGTCTAAACGCCCGACGTCATGCAGACAAAGACATCGCTCGCGCTGGCAAGTTTCACATCCAGGAAGTGACCACAACCTGATCAACCAACATTTAACCCAGCATTCCGAGTGGTCGGTACCCAGTTCTTCATAACATCCGCCTCGTCCCGTCTACCAATGAGAACCAGCCTTGTATCCTAAATCAGGAACAAAAATAACCTAAGTAGCAAAACAAAATAAAAGAAAATGACGACTAATTAGGCTGCTCACTGTCCCCTACCAAAAAACTTAGTTGGATTAATCGGGATTCTGAAACTAAGAATAACAATATGCAGCCGACTAAGGCACCTGCAGGATCCCGAGCAAGCGGATGGCCAGAAGAAACCCCAGGTTTGCCGCCGACAATCTGCAACCAATTTCACACTCGCTCTCATGCACAAAATCATCCCCAACTTCCAACTACCCAGCCGCCAGGTCGCCGTGTTTCATCCATTCTCAGATAACCAAGTTTTGTGTCACTAGCCGCCCATCAATCAAGCAGCGGTTGATCTCTCCCCTCCCCCAGGAGAGGCCTTCGGTCGGCCACCGCATCCACTTCTCTTCTTTCCTTTTCTCCTTTCCCCTTCCCTTTCACCTCCTATCGCCAGTAGCTCCCTCCATTGCCGGCCCATCCGTCCCAACACGCACGAACCAACCAACCATCAAGGTTGAAATGTGGCTTCAGCTTATGATCGGCTGCTATATCCGAGAAGGGGAACCGCCTTTTCAGAGCCGATTTCCGTATTATGTAGCTTTACACCCGCCAATCGCAAACGTATCACTCTCCTCCTACTACTACTGAAAGTTTCGTGTTGATTAATGTGTGTATTCGGCTACCGTTTGCGAGAACTGGCCAAGGCCAACCATCATGGTTGCTTGCTTACTTACCTATACCCTGGGTTTTCCAGAGTCTGCAAATCCTTTATCATACGCTTACACCTGTCAGAGCTAACTTAGTATGCGAGAACTCGATTCTTTGCTCCATGCTTGTCTCAGCAGGGGTGTTGCGGGGCCGCCGCATGCCAACCACCCTATGCCTGAGCTATCTCCTATTTGATTATAGTTGTTCTACATAGAATATCATGGAAGCCGAAGAGCGAGGTGAAGTATAACTGTAAATATTCACTATGGTGACAGAGCATGTAAGTTGAAGCTTTCTGCGCGATCTGGTGAACTTGACAATGAGACTGATAGTGATGGATAGTCTCGAGCTATCGTAATGCGTGGTCACCATTAGGTTAAGTTTTCCCCTTCGATTAGTCATTCACCTGCGTCGCTTACTACACAATATACCTCGCTCCCAGGATCGAGGTCGTTTCATGTTTATAGAGGACGAAAGACAGACCAAGGCCGAACACACTACACATACATAGGCCAGGAAATTCTAGCCGTGCATGAGCTCTGCCCCACCCCAGTGCATACCTTCCACCCCAACGTACCATCATATCGTTTATGTATGTTTCGGAGTCCCTGCTGCTTTCCCCTTCCCCATCCATCTCTTGTCCACATTGTGTGCTACGTAAAATCAGAGTCAGCAAGCACTCCAGGTGCGGCCCCAATCTACGTATATATCCTTGACGTTCAGAGTAGGAGTGCTGCGCAAAGACATGGAAGTATGGCTAGTGCCAACTGCTCAGCTCACAGTAGAGTGGAAAGCTCACCCGGTTAACTGGTCAACATAGCCTCCTGTTCGCACTTTCCTTTGCTGTTTGTTTACTCTGGCCATCAAATGTGGATAAGATAACCTAAAATAACTCTGCTAATAATAAACAGCCGCTAATCCAAAAGCAGCCGCGCAGAAAGAAGGTTCGATTAGATAAGTGCCATAAGTTCGATAAAAATAGTAACTTAACCCGCTAATGAATGCATGCCAAGCAGGATTAATACGACCTAATTAGCACTATTAATAAATAAAACTAATTAGTCTGCTTTACTAATGCATCCTTCTCTATTTTTGCAAAAACGATGAGGAAAAATCGACTTCGAGTAGGGTCAGACAAGGGCGATCCTTCTCGCGCCGAGAATCAAGCCCGGTCCTGTGCTCGCCAGGGCTGACTCACTTCCCTGCCATGCATCGGCGGTTGATGCAGACAGGCATTTCAGGCTATAAAAAAACCCCGTCCAATCACAGCCGCGAAATGCGGAGGCTGAACTGTTGGGTTTTCCTCTCCCCGCCAATGGTCTTCTCCCCTGCTATCTTTTTCTATTGAACATATGACGGCAAAAGCTGCCAGTTGGCCATTACCAGATTACAAACCTCTTATATCCCATGTCATTCTGCCATGATTTTGCCTGTCGTATCTTTCTTTCGCCAATACAAGAGCGAATAGGGAGACTTAACTGGTCATTTTAATTAAAAGGCCTTCTATATATCCCTACCATCTCGGATGGCATACCTCCCAACATGAATATCTTATTTCCTCCCTCAGGCCGGTTTTGATTTCCTTCATGTGTTAGGTAGTGAGGTGATCCTGCAGCTAGGGGAAAGCACCCTCGATAAACATCCATCCTGCCTGCTTCACTGCTATTTCCTTGTTATCTGGAAGGTACCTTCCCGTCGCCTCTTTCCTCTCTCCTTCCAGCCTATGGAAGCATATCGAAGCTGAAGGTAGCCTGGCTTGATCATCGTATTAGTAACATGATGCAGTAGATCCTTCCAAAATGCTGCTCTCGCACTCCCTCCGCCTTGTGTGAAAATTCTGCTCTTCTTCTACCGAGGGTACATACTCAGCCTCTTGTTTCATTAACCTGCAAGGGGTAGAAAAGGCTGTTGTTTCGGCTGTTTTACAGTCCGGTTTTTCAGCATCTACTGTACACAGCTTAGAAATATTTAGCAAATATTCCGGAATGCGTTTCCTAGACAACCAGTGATAATTGAGGATATCTTAGGACACATTAGTAAGAGAGGATAGTAAGCATGCATATACAACGGCTCGAACCCACCATGTAAAACTTCGAACACAATGTGCCTCTTGGTCGGATAGATGAATGCGTTGGACTCGGGACCATGTCTGGGGTTTTGAATAGGTGATTATGCGGAGTATACCAAGACAGCCGGTTATGATTCAATTTCAATCCAACTTACCATATGGCCGTCCTTTTCGACTTTTATACCCGTCATGTTCTTTGAAAAATCACGCCCCTTACCATACTACAATACTCGGGGCCACTCACTATAATATTATAATGGCAGACACGGAAGTTAAAAACCTAGTATTAAATGATTTAAAATTAATTTCTAAGTCTATACGTACTATGAAAGGGGTGCTGCTGATGTTGTTAGGCTATACTTTAGTGGTGATCAAAGCGTTCCTGGGAGTGTTTCATCCAAACTCTAAATTTCGGTCCAACCAACACCTTCGGCGCCTATGACGATATGTTTGGCTACAGATAGTGTTATTAATCGCAGCACTGACGACCAGCCGGCATACATTTGACGTTCGAGGTCTGATCATGATGCGAAGAGAATTTGAATTTCACTCTAGGAATTCTTAAGAGTTAAGGGAAATGCATGATAAGGCTGGGTGCAGAAAACAGCATCGGCGACAAGAAAGGAGTTTTGCGGCATAGCCTACAGACACCACAAGGCTGTGAACAATAGATAATGTCATGGTCCATGTGATTATATACGTGCGACAGCAGGGTGCTGCCAACAGGGAATGCTTGCCAAGGCATCTACCGTAACATAAAGCATATCTATTTGCTTGTGGTAACAGTCAGTCACGCTTCCTTTCAACATTGCTTGGAACAATCCCAGAACACCATCCGCATCGACTTCGTACGGCGCCCGAGGTTTCTTGTTTCAAGTATGTTGCGTTTTCCCGGTCGTCGTCACGTTCCTCGACACTAGCCCCTACACGGACTCTCTTCTTGACTTTTTGCTTGACCACACCCCCGATTCCTTCGATCTCTTGCCGGAGGTAGCCTGGTTCCTCGTCATCCCGGCCATCCGAATGCGAAAACGAGCTAGAGTGACGAAGATGCTCGAGGGAGCTCTCATTTGAACTATCAGAACGGGAAAATTCCGAAACCCGGTCTCCGACTTCACAGTCCACCTCTACCTCGATATACTCGGCGGCAAGACACCTTTGTTCAAGGCCACACTGCACACCCTGGCCGCAGTCTCCATACCCGACCCAGTGACCACCTCCGCCGAGAAACTCATTGTACCTGGTGCGCCATGACCAGACACGTTGGTAGGTGACATCTTCGGCCCTCAAGTGTTGGCCACAAGGACGACAGTACCAAGAATTGGTATCACAGGTACATATATGCAGGCCGGAAGTTTGTCCATTTGTGGCCATCCCATTTTTATGGTTACTTAAAGGTGCTTCGATGCAGGTAGGGCAAATCCGTCGCAAACGGTTTTTCAAGTTTGCCAATGAAGGAGGTTTGACCGTGCAGTTCTAAAGCAAAAACGAGAAGAATGTTAATGAGGTCTCGGTAGGTGGATGCGGGAACTGTATACAAAAGAGACGAGCAGCCGTACCCTGCAAACATATTCGTCACAACGCTGGCATTTGTCGACCATGTCTCTTGCGCAACATCCAGATTTCCCCCAAGTAAGATTGCCGTTCCGGGTAGGAGGCAGACTACCCCATTGGACATTAGACGACTTTGAGCGAGACTGATTTATTATGTCGTCAAGGACCTCGTTCCTACAGCGTAGGGTTTCCTTGACGAGCTGGTTTCGAAAGATAAGGAGAGTAGAGTGGACCTGACGACATGTCATGGATAATGAATGTAGAGTGGTTAGGTCCACACACCGAGCGAGCATGGTCACTATCCTGTAAATAAGAACGTAGAGACAAGCAAGGTATGATGGTCAACAATCTTGGACAAGAAATTGCCAGATACCACAGCATTCAAAAAAGGAAGAAATATACAGAGAGCATCAACATATTTCATCCTCAACAACGACAAGAAGAGCAAAAGGTGTGATGTTTTTGCGTACGGGTAGCAGCTTAATGCCATAGATATAACGCCATTCAGGCTTGAAGGATCCCTATCCCTCTCGGGCCCGATTTTATCAACCATCTCCGCCCTGGTAGAATCGCCAGTTCGCAGTTGGGCCAAAGATGCGGCGAGTATGGACTGACTATCCTTGGTGAATGACGGCGGGGGTATGTTCCCTGCCTCGAAGGAGCCGCTAGCAGGTTCACTCGGAGACGCATCTTCAAGCGAATGGTCTATAAACACCACCATGGTTGTGCCATACATATACCCCCCTAACAGGAGCAGAGCGGACCGTGAGAAAGTTGTAGCTAGTTATCCAGCGGAACAGGTATCCGGATAGCCGGGGGTTAATGCACGATCGAAGAACTATGAATTCTAAGACAAGACATAAAAGAGGGCAAGGAGAAAAGAAGAGAGGAAAAGGATGGTTACTGAAGAAACATGCTGGCAGGGGGCTTCCCAGCTCGCAAGCACGATGAAGTCCAAGCAAAGTCAAGGAGCTTCACTCGACGTTGACTTGCGGCTAATGCTAATTATATAAAACGCTAGGTCGCTCTCTTGTCCTTGCTGGTAATTCCAACCTTTACTCCGAGGGTCATGTGATGTTTAGGTAATCAAAAGCTGACCCCACCGGGCGGCGGGGGCGAGCTTACAGCGGTATTTTGTAATTCCGTTTTCCGATAAGCCAATGGGAAAAAAGCAATCTGGTCCAATGGAAACAGCCCTAGCTCCAGACTCCTTCTGAAGAAAATCCAAACCTCCTCTGTACAGAACGATGGATGGGTTGACAGGAGTGAACGAGGCCTGTATGGTGTACAGGCTCTATAATTCCTGGCTTTGTGGATATTCTATGTCCCTCAACCTCCCTATTCTGGTTACTCCATAAAAGAAGCGGCTTTCAAGGAGGATGGATAACCAAAGTTATGTGTTATGTTTTCGTCAACACCGGTTCCTGCTACCCCCAACTGCTGTCATCCTGACTACGACACGCTCCTGCTGTCGTTCTTCAATATTTTCTTCTCAGGTCTGGATATAGGCTCGTCCTCGGTCTAGTCGTGTTCGATATTCGCTGGACAGAGACGACAAATCCAATATTACGATGCGATCGTCAAGCGAAGCGCAGGGATCAGATATCCGATTTGGGAGCTCCCAAATTTGAGGCAAACTTCTGCTGGAATGATATAGATTATCTCAGCCAATCACACAGTGATCCGTCTCAGAAATCTACGTTATTGCTTCTGATTCCACAGCTACTACTGCACTCTCGGTAGCTTAACAGGGCATGGTTGGCTGGAACAGAGCTGGTTCTGCATTGATAATAATGGGGTCGAGGTATGTTCAGCTATCAACAGCGAACCGGGTCCTAAGGGGGTAGTCGCTTCCACACGAAGGAAGACTGTGCGCTACTGAGAATACTCGGATGTTGTATGTACGAGTTGCTTCCTTAAGCGATGTATACAAAGCAGGAACTCCAAATGGGATCTTGATTACGGAGCACAAGGTTGCGGAATGGAAAAACGGAGAATTATCACTGTACTCCATACGAAGCGATGGTTGATCAAACATATGGCTTTAACGGAACATAAACTGTCTCCCGGGAGAAGAGCCGCGTGCGACCAGTCTTACCCTAGGCCGGATTGCAATTATGCAGACCACCGGCCCTCTTTTGGCATCAAGCCCACTATCTCTTGACCAGTTACAGGGTACGGCTGTGGCCGTTTGTTACCCGTTTGTAAACAGAGGTAAGTGAAGCTCAGAAGATTCCATACCTTCTGTTCTTGGGATGAACTCTTCGATTCCGAAATGCTTGACCTCATCCACCCTTCCCGCGGCTATCTCGCTATTGAATCGTGATCGGTTGCCCAACTACTTAGGTTGGCTTCCGACAGCGTAAGTAACTCCGGCCATTGGCCTGTGTTACATCGCTGCTCGAGCTGTGTGATACCTTGAATTTGTCCTCCGTTCATCCCTAACTGTTTTCCATCCTGGCTCGTTGGAATTGAGCAAGCGCCCATGGCTGAGTAGGCCTGTTGTCTGTGAGGCATGACTCTCGCACAATCTGAGTTAATGTCTTCTTCGCATCATTTTAAACAACTCATCTAGTACGGAGTATGCTACGAGTACTACCCTATACCAAGTACCCCGTACATATAAACAACTAACTAGGCATGCTTAAAGTATTTGATATCAATCGCCCCACCGCAAGCCCAATTCTTGCTTCCTTCTGCTTCCCTGCATCGCGCCGATGCCGCAGGGATCCATCCGTCCCGACGAAACTCTTTTTATAGCCCACTAACTAACTAGTTATGTCCTATCAATTGATGTGCATTCTCGTTTTCGACAAAATCCGGCACACCATTCATGAGCGGCGACTTGTCACTTTCAAACGGGGCTGGTGTGGTTTAAAACTCATGTACGGAGTTTAGAGCACGAGGTAGTCACGGAGTCCTGGAGCTCCACAGTGCGAGGAAGAATCTTCCAGCAAAGCGCAACTCGCTAGCTAACTAGTTAGTACGGCTGCTGCGCCAACTAGAATGACTATCCAACCGAGTATCTTGCATAGTGTTGGCTGATACACAGGCTCAGGGCTCGAGATGGCCTAGCTGACTACGGAATCCCCTGTCGGCTTTCAGGACAGAACTGCCTATGGCCGATCTACCCCTAACCACAGCACCATGGCTTCTCCCGCAACCAAAACTTCCAGGGTAGCTAATTACCATCCAGCCTTGTAATGAGCGGCTCTCCTTCTTTGATGACCGACTTGATGGTTCAGCCAAAAGCAAATAGAGACGGGAGAAGGGAGAGAAAGAATGAATGCGCAGGACAAAAAAGGAAAATGAACGAGGAAGGAATGTGTAAGTTTGCTTTTTTGTTTTTTTTTAACCTCTGGAACAAGAGTAACCAACAAATAGCAAAGAATGCTGTATGACAGCATGGCATGGCATGGTGGGATCTGTACGCCCTAATACCATCACTAACTATATAACTCGAAATTCCATAAAAAGTCTTGACACCACTGTCCTCGACCACCTTTTGATCTCGCTTTACAGCTCAGACACAAAGAGTACTCCAAGTGGGCGTTCTGTCTTACCAGTCGTTCGATTGCAGCCTTAACTATCAAGTCCCTCTTGGTTGCAATAACTAGTTACTTGCATCGGCCAAACCACAGCTCTGACAGACACCATAAGCCATGGCATCGATAGGGAGTTTGAGTGTCTCCGACCTCATCAACTACACCATTCCCTATCAAATCGCGGCCCTCTCTATTGGTCTCCTGGTGGGTTTCATCTTGCTTCTTGACCATGCAGACATTCTCCTGCGTTCCTGGCATGTCAGAGGCCTCTACCGTGTTACGAGCGAGACCCTTTTCAAGACTCGGGTTAGGAAGAAGCTGAGTGGCGCCGAGTTAGAAAATGCCCTTCGATACGCATACAATAATGTATGTTAGCCCCTCCTAGGTGTACAAGAGTGGCACGCACCGCCCTCAGCAATCCTCGACTAGATATTGTTACTGACTATCTTCCTTGAACAGTATACCAAGCAAGGGAAGCCGTTTGCAACTAAAGCAGACCTTGAAAGTTGGATCATACTACTTCCACCGAAAGCGATGAAGGAATGGTGCAATTTGCCTTTGAGCCATTTGAACTTCACGAGATATCTCCAGGATGTGCGTTATCTCCCAAACTACCTTTTTCACTTGCCTTTAAATCATCTGCTAATTATCAATACTTTGTAGGTGGTTGCCATGGGTTATCATACCCAGGTAGATTGCCAAACTCACGTTCGCGCTGTCACAGCATACAACCAGAAGAAACATTTTGGTTAGCATTCTTTGAACACTCTCTGTTGGACTAGCCGTTCAATCGATAGGCTAACATCTGCTCTTCTTCACAAATAGAAAAGATTCAGCGAGATATGGCCGCGGATACCGAAGAGTTTCTCCCTTCGTTGCTAGGCAATCCGAATCAAAAGGGTATCACTTGCTACCCTCCTTACCCATTTTCTGGAAAATTAGCGGATAATCTAATGAGTTTTATGTAGAGTGGACCGATTTCAACTTAATCGGTACGGCGTCTCCCCTTTTGATGTTCTTTTCTACATCTCTAGTCCTGGGGCCAAAATTCTCCAGAGACCAAGAGCTCATGGCACAGATAACCTCCCATGTTCTGGGTATTGAAGAAGTATTGGGGGAATTTGATAGATACCCAAGGATTATACGTCCTTTAGTATGGGGATTATCCCCGACCTGTAGAGCATTCCGCTCCAATGCTTCAATACTAAAGGGAAAGCTAATCCCCGAGATTCGGAGGCGTGTGGAGTTAATCCGATCAGGCGAATCAGCAGCTGATGATCTGACCATGTTGACTATATTTTTGAAGCAGGCATTGAAAGACGGTCTTCTTTCTAGAGAAGAGTCTCCAAATGATGAGAAACAGTTCGAAAGTTTGTCCATGAAGTCTTTGTTCCACATATACGAAGTCTGGGGACCCATTGCGCCGCTCCTGATAGCTCTCCTATCCAGGATTATGGACAGTCCAGAATATGTGGAAGATCTCAGGGAAGAGGTTTCTAAAGCACTGGCCTCTGCCGGCGGATGGGACTCTGACTTCCTAGCAAACACACCAAAGCTAGAGAGCTTCACTCGAGAGACACTGCGCTTGAACGTTTCAATTGCTGGTAGGTGCCTTGTCTGTCACTAGACCATACACTCCTGTTCTGTAAGGCTGAGCTAACACCCAAATTAAACAGTCAGCGTGTCTCGAGTGCTCCATGCACCGCTTAAGCTCAAATCCGTGGACATAGATCTTCCAAAGGGATCGTATATAGGGGTACCCTCTAAATTCATGCATACGGACCCTGAGCTCTACCCTGATCCTCTGACCTTTGACAGATACCGCTTCTATGATCAAGCATCGAACACAAGCACTGCACGGGCAACCACTGCCTCCGAGACCTTCCTCCCGTTTGGATATGGAGTTTCACTCTGCCCTGGAAGGTTTATCGGCGTGAAGGCAGCCCAGGTTGCCTTTTCAAGGTTCCTGCTGGAGTATGAGGTGCAATTTCCTTGCAAGGGTCAAAAGTTCGCGCCTATGGCCCTTATTGAGAATACATGGACCTATCCTGAGATGGATGTCATGGCGAAAGTCCGGAGACGCCAGCCCAAGTCTGCCTGAATATATATTCAACCCGACTCTCTGTGTATAGAGACAACGAGCATAGTTGTATTACTGAAACACTGCCCCGAATTACCCCCTTGGCTAGTTGATTTGGTAATTACCCTGGTTAAGCGAAAATTGTTAGTTAAAAAGCTTTGTTCCAGATAGAAATTGGAAAAGTCGCCGCATGCCTGAAGCCGTATCTCATATATGCCCATTATTATTTCTAATTTTCTGTGAAACAATTCACGAATGTCTTCTTCATGTCTATCTGGAAGTACGCGGGCACCGGTAGGTGTTATCAATCCCCCTTGGTGTATAATCGCCTGGGCCAGAGCCCCTTGGTGTGACGACGGGCGATCTCACCAGCACGCTCTCCGCATGAAGATGAGGAGAAAAGACGGAATCTCCATGTGGGGGTGAGGCAAAAGAAAGCATCTTCTGACCTGCTGCTGCTGGCTTGCTGTTTTGCTGCTGCGGACCCTCGAGATGGGACTTGGACGGGGCCAAAGCCGGTGCGGAGGGAGTCCTTTGGGCTTGCTCGGCGATAATCTCGGCTTCTTTCCATGGGGGCCGAGTTGCTGCATAACTTAGGTAACTCCGTACAGCTATTTAAGCAGAGGTGCGAGGAGCTGCTGGGGCTGTATATGCTGCTGGCAACAATTGACAATTGATTTTAAGCCCGAAGATACTACTGAATAACTAACTAGCTAGCTAGCTATGCCTGTGACAGCGAGCGATGTCCACTCGGCGTGTGCGCCCTTTACTGCGTTTCCTTGCCGCCGAAGCGTGGTCCATAGCACAAAGGGAATAGTCTCATGCACTCAACCTCTGGCTGCTGAAGCTGGCCAGAGGATCCTGAAGCTAGGTGGTAACGCTGCTGTAAGTTCAGTTACCGAGTTATCCGTGTTGTGTGTGTGAGTGTGTGTGTGAGTGTGTGTGTGTGTGTGTGTGTGTGAGTGTGTGTGTGTGTGTGTGTGTGTGTGTGTGTGTGTTTCTACGTGCTAATGGATCTCCCTGATGTCAGGATGCGGCGGTTGCTGTGGGTGAGTGGGATGAGAACAGCCTATGGCCCCTCCATAAGACCTGCAACAGGCCACATTACATGCCACAGAACTAACGGGACAGTGTAACAGCGGCTGCGCTGAATGTGACGGAACCACACTCTACCGGAATCGGCGGTGATATGTTCTGTCTGTTCTACAATGCCAAAACGAAGAAAGTGCATGCCTTGAATGGCTCTGGACGCATGCCGGCGGGTGCTTCCCTGGACCGGGTGCGTCAGGCGCTGGGTGACGACAGTTTTACACAACTGCCAAAGCTGAGCGTTCATGCAGTTACGGTGCCAGGTACCGCTGCCGGGTGGGTGGACACAGTGGAAAAGTTCGGGAGTGGGAAGGTCACCCTTGAGCAAATCCTCACGCCGGCTATTGAACTGGGAGAAGAAGGGTTCCCTGTGGCTGAGCTGGCATCTTCGTTCGTAAGTGTGTCCCGTGTACTGTGACTTGATGGAGTTGTGTATATATACTAATGACGAATGCAGTGGAAAGGATCTGAAGGCAAAATCCGCAAAGGAAGCCCAAACTTCAAGGAGCTCCTCAGAGAAGACAGCCAGGCAGAAGGCGGTGCGAGGGCCCCTGCTCCAGGTGAAGTGTTCAGGAATCCAACTCTGGCCAAGACGTTCCGGGCCCTGGCAAAGGATGGAAAGGATGGGTTCTACAAAGGAGACGTAGCCAAGGCTATCATCCAGATTGTTGAAGACCTGGGTGGCTTCATGACCCTTGACGACCTCAAGAACCATGCAGAAATGGGCAGCCAGGAGGTTGACCCAATCTCCCTGAAGTTCGACCCCAGTGACTTTGTATCCTCCAAGAAGAAGGAAGATGGAAAGGAGGTCGAGCTTTGGGAGCATCCACCCAACGGCCAAGGCATCGTCGCTCTGATGGCTCTCGGCATACTCAAGGAGCTCTCTCGATCCGGCAAGATTCCTCATTTCTCTCCCGACCAGCACAATAGTGCACCATACCTGCATGCCCTGATCGAGAGTCTCCGCATCGCCTTTGCAGACGCAGCCTGGTGGGTGACCGATCCAGATGTGGAGAAGGTGCCGGCCCAGCAGCTCATCTCGCCCGCCTACCTGGCTGAGCGAGCCAAACTCTTCGATCCTAGCAAGGCATCCGCTGGCATCCTAGACCATGGCAGTCCCGCGCACAACCACAGCGACACGGTCTACCTTGCGGTCACGGATAAGGAAGGAAACGGCATCAGCTTCATCAACAGCGTATACGAAGATTTCGGTACCTGCATTATTCCCGCTGGTTGCGGATTCACGCTTCAGAACCGTGGCGCCAACTTCTCGCTGCAAACCGACCACCCGAACGTCTTGCGGCCGGGAAAACGGCCATATCATACCATAATCCCTGCCATGGTCACCAACCCCTCAGACAGCTCCCTGCACACCGTCTACGGCGTCATGGGTGGCTTTATGCAGCCGCAGGGTCATGTCCAAGTGCTCTTCAACACCTTGGCGTTCGACCTGTCTCCCCAAGCAGCGCTGGATGCCCCACGATTCTGCATCGAGGCAGGCAGTAAGGAGAAAGGCTATGGACAGGTCATCTACCTTGAGGAAGGCATCTGCGAGTCTGTGGTCGAAGAGCTTAGACGGATGGGCCATCCGGTGAAGGTTCTCAAGTCCTTTGATCGGAGCAAATTTGGCCGTGGTCAGGTTATCAGATGTCATACTGATCAGGGTAAGACTGTATATAGCGCCGGAAGCGACATGAGAGGTGACGGTGCGGCGTTCCCGGCGTGAAGCATTTTGTCCTCCCATCAGCACATTTTAATTTGTACAATTGTTCTCTTGGTATCTTTTTGGTAGCTCGTGTTCTTTGGTAGACAAATCTTCGGCGGTGTCTGTCCCCTGTAAAATAGTGCGTCGATTGGATGATTCTCTCGGACCAGTGTTCCGACCAGTTGTTTGATCACTCAGATGAACGGCTGCCGGGGCTTCCTGTCGATCTGCTTTCTCACAGCAAACACCTGGCAGGGATAGGTATTCTCTTTTCTTGCAAGAGCAGTCGAACCACCCAAGACCAAGGATGGAGTCTTCGATATGGTGTTTTTTTATTGGCAAATCCCATCACATGCTGGACGGTCCCTTGACAAAGGCAGCCAAATTAAATCCTTTCCTCCGCGGGATGGAGAGAGAGAGAGAGAGAGAGAGAGAGCATGAGAAGTTCTCTGGAGGGAAAGCTCGGAAAGAGCCTCAATATCCGGTTTTGCGTATGGATGAGCAGCCGGGATGCTGGTGGTTTGGCTTTGGAAGAGCTGAGATCATCGGCAGGGAATGGCATATAATGAGGACAGCAGACCCATCACCAGGTTAACTAGGACAAAGAAGCAGAGAAAGCAAAGCAGCCGGGCCGGCATATCTCTCCTGACCGTCCTTTCTCGACCCTTCTGTCTTCCCAAATTATCCGGGAAGGCCGTCTTCTCTTAGCATAGGTAAGGGACGAATCCTTGCAGGCATAACAAGGCGGCTAAGACCTGCCTCATCAAACAGCAAGCACCCAGTGTGTGTGTATACCGGTTAAAGGGACCGTCCACAGCTGGAGGACATCCGAATCAACCTCCCTTGCATCTTATAGTGGCCTGTTTTTGCCGATATCAACCCTCTGCTGACTGTCACTGGTCAAACCACCCCCCTAGTCCCCAAGTCTCTCTCTCTCTCTCTCTCTCTCTAGCCGCCTGAGCCCTGTTGCTGCCCCACGCTTCATCACATCAAGTCACAGCAAGAAAAGGACATCTACTCCTGTCTCCCGTCGTCTGTTTTGCTTTCTCTCCTGTTATCTCTGTCTTTTTTTTCTCCTCCTGAGATAGAAGAGTGAAGTGTCGAGCCAGTGCCGGTTCTCTCGTTTGGATAACAACCATCACCACCCCCAGGCGCATCAGACCAGGTAAATAAAAGCACCCCCGACCTCCTCCACCGCGGCCATCATCCTGCTGCTTGATATCACCATCACCACCACCACCGCCTGTCTGGCCTCCTCCCTCTGCTCTACTCTGGCTCCAGACGGGGCGAGGGTCCTCCTGTCTTACATACCAAACCAACCTCACCCCCCCCCCCCTTTTCCCTTTTCTTTTCTTTTCTTTTCATCCTCCCTTTCCCCCACCACCAAGCCATCCTGTCGTCTTCACTGTCCGTCCACCCTCTCTTTCTCCCCTCCACAACCCGTCGATGCAGCAGTGCTCAAAAGGCCGAACGAGCCCAAGCTGTCTGCTCCTCCTCCTCCTCCTCCTCCTCCTCCTCCTTTCTCCGGCTCATCGAATCTCGAAATAGATATAGACCCGGAGACCCACCGCTCCCGGTAGTCTGTCCCTCTAACAAAAATATTTATCTTTTGCCCACTCCAAAAAAGACCGAAACCAGAAACTCAATTAAACCACCCACCGCCCTCCGACGCTCGAGGGATCGCTGCTGTCCTCTTTGCTCTCCTTGCGTCGGACTTCTGCATCTCTCCTGGCTCTGCAAGACGCCCTGCCTTGTCTCCGGCCGATTTGTGGATTGTCTTGTTTGGCGCGCCGAATTCTCCCTTTCGCCGTACCTTTCCCTGTCGACCCTCTAGATAGATTACATGCGAGCGCGAAGTGACGGGCAACATGGCTGATCTTCAAGGACGGAAGGTCTTCAAGGTGTTTAACCAGGACTTTATCGTCGACGAGCGCTATAATGTCACCAAGGAGCTGGGCCAGGGAGCCTACGGCATCGTCTGGTATGTTGTGTTTTTTTTTTTTTTTTATATTTCCCTCCTTTTCCCCTTGGGTCCTTCGTGCGGCTGTTTTGCTGCCCCGCATCCAAGTCAATAGAAACAACATCCCACTAGCATCGTCACAGCAGCAGCGAGGAGAGCGACAAGCAACGGCTAATGCGACCTGGAAAACTGATAGTGCTGCCTCCAACATCCAGACCAACGATGGCGTGGCCATCAAGAAAGTCACAAATGTGTTCAGCAAGCGTATTCTGGCCAAGCGTGCCCTGAGAGAGATCAAGCTGCTACAGCACTTCCGTGGTCATCGCAACGTACGTTTTGGCAGCAACGCGATATACCTATACCTGCCATGCATTCCATTGTTCTCGGGCTGATGAGATATAGATCACCTGTCTCTATGACATGGACATTCCACGGCCGGAAAACTTCAATGAAGTGTACCTGTATGAAGGTGGGTGGCTTATACTAAAAGTCCGCAATGTTTTCACTGTAACAGGAACTGACGGATACTAGAACTCATGGAGTGTGATCTTGCGGCTATCATTCGATCAGGACAGCCTCTTACAGACGCCCATTTCCAGTCTTTCATCTACCAGATTCTATGTGGCCTAAAATACATCCATTCGGCTAACGTGCTGCACCGTGACTTGAAGCCTGGTAACCTATTAGTCAACGCTGACTGTGAACTGAAGATTTGTGACTTTGGCCTTGCTCGTGGATTCTCGATCGACCCTGATGAGAATGCTGGATACATGACCGAGTACGTTGCGACAAGATGGTACCGTGCCCCAGAGATCATGTTGAGTTTCCCAAGCTACACCAAAGCCAGTGAGTTCCATCCTATATCGGTCAGCCCATAAAGAGATACCATTGAACTAACTTGTTCTTTACTAGTTGATGTGTGGTCCGTTGGATGTATTCTTGCCGAGCTGCTTGGTGGACGGCCTTTCTTCAAAGGCCGTGACTACGTCGACCAGCTAAACCAGATTCTCCACTACCTTGGAACCCCCACCGAGGAGACACTCTGCCGTATCGGCTCCCCACGCGCCCAGGAGTACGTCCGCAACCTACCTTACATGCACAAACAGCCCTTCGACAGACTATTCCCCAACGCCAACCCGGATGCTCTCCACCTGCTCGACCGAATGCTCGCCTTTGACCCTTCGTCACGTATTAGCGTGGAAGAGGCCCTGGAGCACCGCTACCTGCACATCTGGCATGATGCAAGCGATGAACCCAACTGTCCTACCCCCTTCGACTTTCACTTTGAGGTCGTCGATGATGTGCAGGAGATGCGACGCATGATTCTCAACGAAGTACAGCGTTTCCGCGACCATGTGCGCCAACCTTCTCATATCCAGGCTGCTCTTGCCCAGCAGCTACAACCCCAGCAGACCAACGTGCCTATCCCAGAGGACAAGGGAGCGTGGAGGCACGAGGACCCACGTCCACAGGAAGCAGTGTTTGATGGAACCAGCGAACACGATCTTGAAGCATCATTACATAGAGGCATGGACATGATTAGATAAATACGGGGTCTGTATTCAGATCGACTCAAAAGACCGCAACAAAGAGATGGGGGGGAGACTAATATGCAAATACCAACCAACCAGCTGAAGGACGATGGAAAAGGAAAAAAAAGGGTATTATTCACATCGAGGCTTTCACCCGTCCCTTCGCCTCGCCCTCTTTACTTTTGTTTATTTTCAATATTTGGATATCCTTTTTGAATGGTTCAAAGCACTCTACGCTGTTTTATTTTGTGTTGTTTTTTTTTTTATCTTACACTTTTTCCCCCCCCCCCCTTTTTTTTTTTTTTTTTTTTTTTTTTTTCTTCTTTTTTTTTTTTTTTTTTTTTTTTTTTTTTTTTTTTTTTTCATCTCCCTCTTTTTTTTCATCTTCATCTTTCTTGGTACAAGGGTGGCAGTATATATATATTCCCTTTTCCTTTCCCATTCAGATCAAGACAAGATCCAGCCTTGGTTCCTCACTCGTTCTTATTTTCTTGCTGGCGAAAAAGACCTTCCCACGTATATACACAGATTCTGCTCCAGCTTTCTCCTATTTCCCCTTATTTCCGCCCTTCTTCACCCCGATTTCCTTGGTCTATCTACGCTACGCTCGCTGAACGCATACAGAATGTGTTGTGCCCCTTTCTCCTTCTCCTTCTATATACCACCTTTCCATCCTGTTTCTTAACCTCCCTTTGGGTCTTATTTTTGTCATATAATACTTTCTCCCACTTCATAGCCATCACGGTGAGATGCAAGTCATGAAAATACTCTTTTTCTCTTCCACGCTATATTACACTTCACTTCTCCATGACCAAATTTTTTAACTCTCGACGCTACATTGTGCCAGGCCATGCCATGCCACGTCGATATCGATGACAACATAGATCGAAAATCCCCACGTATACCCGTCAAAGCAAAGCGTTTTCACGTCACAAGATCAACTCTCGAACATGCTTGCGGTTGCAGTTCTGCAGTCTTGTTTTGCATCATCCCTGTCCACGCTAGTTAGGTAGCCGGCAGCAGATCATTTTGACTTGCATGCGTTTCACCCTGTGAACACCCGCACATCTTCCCCAGGTAATAGTTTCAACAGACGAACGGAACCTCTGTTCCCCCGCCAGATATGACCTGACCCGGTCGATAGTTCGGGGGGGGCTATGGGGCCCGTTGGAGCCCGGCTTCCGAGGCCCGGAACACCACCTGGCTGATTTTTCACCCTGGATTTATTTCGAACGGTTGCGTGACGGGCGTGGAACCTTGTCGATGGGATATCATGTTGCGTTTTGCGTTGCTGATGCAGGTTGTGATGTGTTCTTTGCCTCTTCTCGAGCGAGAACTAATACATGCAATAGCATTGACGTTATGCAGGTATGCCGAGCAAGGACAGGTGGTGTTGATTCGAAGATGTATAGGTACATCTGATCTGAGTTTGTTCATAGACGAGTCATATCGGTTGATGTTATGATACAAGTTAGTGACGTCTAGTTTGAGATCTCCATAGACGCGATTATCTCACTGTTGACCAACACAGAGCAAGCGGTTAAACCACACAAGAAGATGACCTCTCCGTTTTCATATAATTTTCAATGGTATTATTGTTGCCACCAAGGCCCCCAAAATGTAGGATGGGGCCTCGATACCAACGTTTTCAGAGACGAATGGGTTTTAAGACGCAGCATATATGATGTCAGTTATAATCTGGCTATGCCCGTGGACATCTTTCGATATGGAAACTCTAGTGGAGGCTGTTCTGTAGTCGAAATTGATGACGAGATGATATCCACGGCCCTTGAATCGATAGTTGACATTGCAGCCCAAATTGAATGTGACCTATCTCCAACTCATATGCCGCTGCTTCTCACCAGTGGATATGCGCTTTTAGAACCAACTCCGCCACTTTATGGTATATCTAGTCTCGGACTAGCTTATATTGTTTGAGACGTGCAGTGGTTGGCCGATGTTCTGCCTATAAATAGATGGGACTCTGACGCAGTATTTGAGGTGGGTATATTAGATATTCTTTGATATCTAGCATTATGAGTGATACCAGTCAGACATTCCCCAGCTTCGGGGCAGAAAATAATATCTAGGAAAGATATCAGCCTTCAGAATATCTGCGTATCATCGTAGACAAGGCAGGAGTTGGCCTCCTCAGGGAAAGAATTGGCTCGCTGTAACTAGCTGTGAGCCAAATTCACTACAGCAACACAGCCAGTATACATATAAACGGCTAAGCAGCCAGATAATTTCCCAGCAGCTGTATACCGTATCAGTAAATTGCTGGTATTATCGAATGTAGAGCTCAGGGGCTGACCTGGACTCCCATCCGGATCCATGGGTGGAGGTCGCCCACCTATGTAACGTAATCAACCATTCGATGACCACCCATCAAAAACAGCGCCAAATCTCTGTACTACTCTTATTCGATCGAATATCTCAATAGCCACCTAGTTAAATAAGTTAAATCAATATATTAAATAATAGCTAGGTTTTAAATTATATATAAATTTATTAGATTAGGAAAATAAACGAGTATTAGACTTAATAGTGTGGCTACTTCGGCTTAGTTTTAATAGGGATAGATAATTAGGAATAGAAGGAGTAGGGGGAGTAGGAGTAGGCTCCTTTATAAGCTACTTCTTCTTACTTAATTTAGCAGGTAAAGAAGGAGCTTTAATAATATTCTAAGCCTTTTAAGCCTCCTTTATAAGCCTCTAGGCC